>JAJOOE010004544.1:0-49564 GCA_036250405.1 Solanum raphanifolium
CTTCATTTTTCATTAACAACTTTTAAACGGCATGTGTTCTCTAATTGATCTTTTTTTAATAAAAAGAACTTTATTTCTCATTAACACCTTTTAAACGGCATGTTTTCTCTAATTGATATTTTTTCCTAAAAAAGAACTTAATTTTTCATCTAACACCTTTTAAATTACATGTTTTCTCTAATTGATGTTTTTTCCTAAAAAGAACTTCATTTTTCATTAACAACTTTTAAACGGCATGTGTTCTCTAATTGATCTTTTTTTAATAAAAAGAACTTTATTTCTCATTAACACCTTTTAAACGGCATGTTTTCTCTAATTGATATTTTTTCCTAAAAAAGAACTTAATTTTTCATCTAACACCTTTTAAATTACATGTTTTCTCTAATTGATGTTTTTTCCTAAAAAGAACTTCATTTTTCATTAACAACTTTTAAACGGCATGTGTTCTCTAATTGATCTTTTTTTAATAAAAAGAACTTTATTTCTCATTAACACCTTTTAAACGGCATGTTTTCTCTAATTGATATTTTTTCCTAAAAAAGAACTTAATTTTTCATCTAACACCTTTTAAATTACATGTTTTCTCTAATTGATGTTTTTTCCTAAAAAGAACTTCATTTTTCATTAACAACTTTTAAACGGCATGTGTTCTCTAATTGATCTTTTTTTAATAAAAAGAACTTTATTTCTCATTTACACCTTTTAAAAACTCAACAATATCATGTCATAAAGCTTCATAGTGATTCTTAGGACTGGACATAAAATATCAAAAATCGAATTACCGAACCAAAACTTTTGGTGATTGTATTCGACGATTCGATATTTGGTATGATATTTAGGAGTAAACTTTTAGAATTATTGTATTCGAAATTGAGTTTGGTATGACACATTTGTACTATTTGGTATTGTCATGACCCAAACCATCATGATTGGCACCCACACTAACACTCCGGTGGGAGAACGACTACTACAACCCAAACCAAGAAACTAAAGCAATAAATAAGACATTTAAGTCAAATACTAATGAAGAAAAATAGAGTTCCCATAAACTCTAACAAAAGTCTAACAATAATAAACTATCAATGCAGAAAAATAACCTAGAACCTGAAAGTCAATGTACCGAAACATGTAAAAATGAACCAAGTCTAAACAAGAAGGGATACAATCCCAAACTAATGAACTAATCAACTAACTAAAACAATTGTCAAAGTTCAGAAATGGTGGACATAGACGAAAGAGAATCCCATGGTAGCCCGGAAGAATTGGCTCACCCTTGAATTCGAACGATCACTGATCTCCTAAGCGAGGTCTGTCAGTAGCTGCTTAAAGATGCCCTGTACTCAACAAAAATAAGAGCAAGTGCAGTATCAGTACACAACCACAGTGTACAAGTAGGATCACGTGGCTATCCCACTAGTGCAACATAAACAAGTCAAGACAAAAATATAATCACATGCATATATATCAACATATACAATATTATCAACATTTATGAACAACGATCAGTTTCACATTTTATATCACAATATCAGTCCTCTCATGGAATTGAAACCCAAACAGTTAGCATGTTGAAACGTGGCAACCGATCCAAGTTAGGTATGCGGGAATGTGGCAACCGATCACATTCACACACCACAATCACAAACACAAGTATATCCTCAAGATCATACATTTAGGTCATTATTTATTGGCAATGATAATTCATCTATCTCATTTACAACAAGTGTGATCAACATTGCAACATTCATACATATAAAAGTATCATAATGAAGCAACAACAAACATACATCATACAAACGTAGAATCAAAACCATCACCTACCTCGAAACAAACATGAATCCATAAGAAACTTGATCCTTCCCTTTTCGGATTCGTTCCGCTTGTTCTTGGTCTACAAACAATCAATATAATATGTGAATCAATAAACAATCAACAATTACCTGAATTACTAACAATTCTATGAACCCTAGATCAAACCCATGATCCCAATTATCCAATTTAGGGTTGTTTCACCGTAGAATCTATAACAAACCCTCCCCCCCATCAATATTCACCGATTAAATTACGTTCTACTGATCGAAAATCGGATTTGGGGAGTAAAAAGCTTACCTTTCGCCTCAAGAATGGTGAAAAATGAGAAAGAATCGCATGAGGTTCGTTCCTTAGCTCTAAAATTCAAAAAGTGCATAATGAGGTCATTTAGGGGTTTATTAACGACTTTAATTCGCGTCGAACCCGCCACAACGACACTCACCCCACTACAGCGGCCCCGCTAGAGCGGCAAAACCTAGCGCCACAGTGGCATTCACGAACCAGTGAGCTATTTAAAGAATTCCAAGAGTCCCATTTCACAACACACCTCTAACCCACGATGTTCAGAAAAACCCTTTACACTAAGATTGATTTCGAGAGTTCTACAAGCCCGAATTCAATTTCGTAAAGTGGTATGGGTTCTTTAACAAGTTATCTAACTACTCATGTAATCAAAATCAAAATCAACTCACCCGATTGCTACCAAATTTCCCTACACCTTAAAGACTCCGATTTCTTCCAAATCTAGAATAGGTTGGGAAATTTCAAGATACTACGAAAAAGTTTTTCGGCCCCTAATTCCCCCCTGTTGGTTTTTCTATAACGATAGAACCTGGTCGTTACAATAGATACCAATTTACCCATAACTCGTCCATGAGTGAAAAACTTAGGAAAATAGGCTAACGAAGGAATGAAGTAGTACTTTATTCGATGAACAATTGGGGATACTTGTCTCACATATCCTTCTCGGTTTCCCAAGTAGCTTCCTCAACTAGACGATGCTTCCATTGATTTTCATGGACATAATCTCCTTGGTTCTCAACTTACGCACAACACAATCAAGAATTGCAATCGGTTCCTACTCATATTGGAGGTCCTTGTCTAACACAATTAAGTCTCACTTAATGATATAATCTCCGTCACCATGATACCTCTTCAACATGGATACATGAAGTACCGGATGAACACTTGATAGATTAGGAGGTAAAGACAATCTATACGCTACCAGTCCTACACATTCAAAAATCTAAAATGGACCAATGTATCTAGGACTTAGCTTACCCTTCTTACCAAATCTCATCACCCCTTTCATGGGTGATACCTTAAGAAGAACATTTTCACTGGATTGAAACGCCATGTCGCGTCACTTTATCTTGAGTATCCTTTACTAAATCGACCCCCAATGGTTTCACACCGCAAGCCTCAAACCGTACTATGGGTGATCTACATCCCCTCCGATAAAATGCCTCAAATGGTGCCATGTCAATGCCGGAGTGATAACTATTATTATAAAAAAATTAACAAAAAGGTAAGAACTTAACCCAATGCCCTCCAAAATAAATCACACATGCCTTCAACATATCTTCGAATACTTGAATGGTCCTCTCTGATTGCCCGTCCGTCTGTGGATGAAAGGCTGTACTAAAAGTGAGTTGTGTGCCCAATTCATCATGCAATTTCCTCCAAAAGTTGGATGTGAATTGGGTACCACGGTCTGAGATGATAGAAAGGGGCACCCCATGCAACCTTACTATCTCTTTCACATATACTTTAGCTAATTGTTCAGCATTATAATCAATTCTTACCGGAATAAAATGGGCTGACTTAGTCAATCTATCAACCACTACCCATATAGAATCAAACTTCCCCAAAGTCTTGGGAAGACCAACAAAAAAATCCATAGCTATTCTTTCCCACTTGCATTCCAGAATTGGCATTCTTTGAAGCAAACCTGCAGGCCTTTGATGTTCATACTTCACTTATTGACAATTTTGACACTTCACCACAAACTCCGCTGAGTCTTTTTTCATGCCTGGCCACCAATAAACTCGCTTCAGATCTGTATACATCTTGGTCACACCCGGATGAATAGAATATTGCGAACCATGTGACTCTGCCAACAATTTCTCAACCAAGTCATCTACTCGAAGGACACAAATTCTTCCCTTGAAATAGAGCACATTATCCGCATCAAGAGTGGTCTCTTGTGCCTTACCAATCGCAGTCTTCTTTCTAATCTCCTCCAAATTTTCATCTTTAACTTGTTTGGCCTTGATGTCCTCAATGAAGGTGGCTTTTACTTCAATACTAGCTAACACCCCACCTCTTTCTGAGATGCCCAATCGCAAGAATTTAGACTCCAAGGTCTGAATTTCTTTAGTCAAAGGTCGTTTGGTTACAATTAAGCAAGCTAAAGTACACATACTCACCGCTTTTTGACTCAAAGTGTCTTCCAGCACATTCACCTTACCCGAATGGTATTAAATGGTCACATCATAATCTTTTAGTAACTCCATCCACCTTCGTTGTCTCAAGAGATGATCCTTTTGAGTGAACACATGCTGCAAATTATGATGATCGGTAAACACTACACACTTAACACCATAGAGGTAATGTAGCCAGATCTTAAGAGCAAACACTACCGCTGCCAACTCTAAATCATGTGTTGGATAATTCCTCTCATGCACCTTCAATTGATGTGAGGCATAAGTTATAACATTCTTATCCTTCATCAACACAGTACCAAAACCAGAATGTGAAGCATCATAATAAACAATAAAATCTTTACCTTCCAGCGGTAATGCTAAGAAAGCCTTGAGCTTTTGAAAGCTCTCCTCACATTTTTCAGTCCATTCAAATGGTATCTCCTTTTTGGTCAAATTAGTCAAGTGAGTGGCAAAAGAAGCAAAATTCGTCACAAATCGACAATAATAGCTAGTGAGCCCCACAAAACTACTACCTTTCGTAACAGAACTAGGCAGAACCCAATTCTTAACCACCTCAATCTTTTGAGGATCTACCATTACCCCTTCTTTTGAAACTACATGCCCCAAAAATACAACCGATTTCAACCAAAATTCACACTTAGAAAATTTAGCATACAACCTTTGCTTCCCAAGAATACCCAAAACAATACGAATATGGTCGGCATGCTCTTCCTCACTTTTCAAATAAACTAAAATATCATCAATGAAGACTATGATGAAAGAATCAAGAAATTGCTTCAATACCCCATTCATCAAACTTATGAAAGTTCCAGGTGCATTGGAACAACCCTACTCTACCAGTTTACTAGCCCGAATCGAGGATATAATCTTAGCTTGAATAGGCTTGTACACCCCTTCCCACTCTAAATTTTCTCTTCTCAGAATTTCTAGAGTTACAAACTTAGTATTATAATTAAGCACAACATAATAGGGAGACAACCAAGTCATGCCTAAGATTATGTCAAAGTCAATCATATCCAAAATCACCAAATCAGCCCAAGTTTGAAATCCCATAAACAAAATAGGGCAAGCATGATAGACAAGGGTTACTATGACTGACTCTCCAAACGGGGTAGAAACACGAATAGGGGCATCAAGAATATCACAAATCATATCAAAATCAGAGGCAAATCTCATTAATACATATGAATAAGTAGAACTCGGATCAAATAACACACTAGCCATCTGGTCACAGACAAGAATAGTACATGTGATCACCGCGTCGGATGACTCCGCCTCATTCTTGCCCGAAAAAGCATAACATTGAGACCTATCATCTTGACGAGCCACTTCCCTGCCTAGTTTCGTGTTACGCCTAGCTCTGTTACCATTACCATTTCTTCTACCTCCACGACCTTTCTAATTACCTCCTCGCCCACTTTCTAGACGTCCTCTATCATTATTACCATTTCCCAAGGCACCATTGCTCTAGAAGGCTGCTGCGCAGTATCAAATACACGTGCGTGGGGACAATCTCTCCTCATATGCCTAGGTTCTCCACAGTTGTAGCAAGTATGATCAAAAGATGGTTTGCCGCCCATCGAAGGCACAACTCCCTGGCTATCCTAAAAATTATAAGATGGAGTTCCCGAGTAATTACCTATAGAGGCGGGCATAACTGACTAAATTGGCTTGGTTGCCAGCGTTTGACTCCTTGAACCTCTAGAATAAGAATCTTGAAGTTGCCTGAATTCCTGGCCCTTTTTGCCAACGCCTTAGCTTGACTGTCTCGACTCACCCCCTTCACTTTCTTAACATAATCTGTCACCTCATTAAAGCTCCTCTCTGTAGAAGTCATATGAATAGATAATACTTGCAACTCAGAATTAAATCTTCTAATAAATAAATGAATCCTCTCCTCCTTAGTAGTCACCAATTGAGTAGCATATCTAGACAAAGCATGGAACTTGGCCTCATAAGAAGCCACAGACATACCACCTTGTTCCAAAGCAATAAACTCATATTTCTTACGATCCCTCAAAGTTATAGGCACATACTTTCCTAGAAACAGAGCATGAAATTGGGTCCAAATAAGTGCAAGTAAAGTAGAAGATCTGGACTCCATATGAGCTCTCTACCACTTCTTAGCCTCACCTTGAAGTTGAAAAGACACAAACTCAACCCCATGTTGGTGAACAATACCCAATTTATGTTGCCTTTCATAGTAATCCAGAATGAACTCATACACATCCTCACTCTCAGAACCAAGAAATACCTGGGGCTTAAGCTTTAGAAACTTAGTCAACATGTCATGCTCATTACTAGTCATAATTGAAACCAACAAAGGACAGAAGAAAACATCAATACGCACGTTTCCACCCATCCTAGGCACAGTGCTAGCAACATGAGGATTAGTTGGAGCTTGAGTTGCTTGAACAGGTAGAAGCACTCCAGGACCAGCCAACCATTTCAAGAACGACATGATTTGTTGAGCTAACACAGGGTCTATAGGGGGAACTTCGGTAGTCTCCGCCTGCACCTCTTCCTCTTGTCCAACCTCCTAAACATTCTCAACATCCATATACTCCCGTTTCATCTCTTTATGACACGCGATAGGGTTCTCATTCACAGGAGCATTCTTAACAGGATCTCTATTCCCAACAAGCGTTACTCTTCCACGGCCTCTACCCCTAGCTCTTCCTCTACGCCTGCCTCAACCTCGACCTCTTGCTGCAGATTCCTTAGCTGGAGCATTGATGGGAGCTACGGGCTTGACGTCGTTATACCTAGTGTTAACCATCTGCGGACAGAAGAGTGAAGGAGGTTAGATACCAATTTGAATCGGCAGATACCAATTGGAATCAAGTTATAGCACGAAGGAGACAAGAGAAAATAGAGAGATTTCCTAAAGTCCTATAGCCTCTCGAATAAAAGTAAAGGTGTCCCTGCACTGTTCTGCGAGACTCTACTAGACTCATTCTGGTACATCGAGATCAACAAAGCTAGGCTATGATTCCAACTTTGTCACGACCCAGACCATCGTGATTGACACTCACACTAACACTCTGATGGGAGAACCACTACTACAACCCAAACCAAGCAACTAAAGCAATAACTAAGGCATTTAAGTCAAATACTAAGGAACAAAAATAGAGTTCCTATAAACTCTAACAAAAGTCTAACAATGATAAACTATCAATGGGGAGGAATAACCTAGAACCTGAAAGTCAGTGAACCAAAATATCTAACAATGAACCAAGTCTAAACAAGAAGGGATACAACCCCAAACTATTAAACTAATCAACTAACTAAAACAATTGTCTAAGTCCGGAAATTATGGGCATAGATGAAAGAGAATCCCATGGCAGCCCGGAAGAATTGGCTCACCCTTGAATTCGAACGATCACTGATCTCCTAAGCGAGTTCTGTCAGTAGCAGCTTGAAGATGCCCTGTACTCAACGAAAATAAGAGTAAGTGCAGTATCAGTGCACAACCACATTGTACTGGTAGGATCACGCGGCTATCCCACAAATGCAAAATAAACCAGTCAAGATAACAATATAATCACATGCATATATATTAACATATACAATATTATCAATATCTACGAACAATGATCAGTTTCATATTTTATATCACATCATTGGTCCTCTTATGGAACCCAAACCCAAACAGTTAGCATGTCGGAATCTGGCAACCGATCCCATATTTATTTTAGAACGTGGCAATCGATGCAAGTTAGTTATGCTGGAACGTGGCAATCGATCCAAGTTAGTTATGCCGGAACGTGGCAACCAATCTCATTCACACACAACAATCACAAACACAAGTATATCCTCAAGATCATACATTTAAGTCATGATTTCATCGCAATGATCAACATTGCAATATTCATACATATACAAGTATCATAATGAAGCACGAACAAACAGACATCCCACAAACATAGAATCACAACCATCACCTACCTCGAAATAAGCTTCAAACCTTAAGAAACTTAATCATTCCCTTTCCGGATTCGTTCCACTTGTTTTGGGTCTACAAACAATCAATATAATACGGGAATCAATAAATGCACTTTTCCACACAATAAAACAAGTTTATTTTTTCAAGACAAACCTGCATGGATGGTGAGTTGAGTGGAACCTGAAATCTGATCAGATGATGGATACTTCAACACCATAGGTACAACTGCAACAGTTTTTTGATATTTAAACCTAATTAAATATTTCTAACAAATACTCTTATATTCTTTAAATAGATTAAAAACTTTTTAAAGTTCCAATTTTATGCCCAAACAGAGTTGGATTTGACATTTTAGAAGAAGATAAGTCAAACAAAGTTGCAAAATTTTACCTTGGATTTGTTGCTATTGCTTTAGACAAAGTGGTTGTCACTAACCTGTTTCTTCAATCTAGTTCATGTTGTGGCTTTTTCTCAGATTTGTCTAAGAAAATTATGTAACTCTTTATTATATTCTTTTGTCT
This sequence comes from Solanum raphanifolium, assembly GCA_036250405.1. Lineage (NCBI taxonomy): Eukaryota > Viridiplantae > Streptophyta > Magnoliopsida > Solanales > Solanaceae > Solanum > Solanum raphanifolium. The sequence continues at coordinate 8,727 of JAJOOE010004544.1, forward strand.
TCTTCTAATTAGTTTAGGTCAAACGTATCATAAATTCTATGTAATAAGGTTGCTTGGACAAAAACATGTCATCATGGACACGTGTCAAGAAACCTCATGGTTAAATGATTTTCAAAGTTTGAATTTAATAATATAACTTATTTATTTATTAAGCCCAATGATTTTCATATTTCTTTTTGGCTCTTTTGTTTTCTATTCCCTAACTCGCCTTATTTACCAATGGTTTATGAGGTCTGTTAACTAAAAGCTTTTCAATAGCTTCATGTCGTTGGAACCATATATGTCATGCCGCGTTGAAATTAATATTGATTGTCGCATCAAAAGCAAGCCAAATTGAAGTGTTTTTCACTGCAAACATGGACTCTATTCTTTTTTAATTTTATTTTGCTAGTGTATGGTGGACCACTAATGGTCTCCATATGAGACGAAAAAGATAAAAATAATCTCCAAGCTTGACAAACAAGTACTTGGCGCATCTTATCCTTTTGATAATGGTGAAAGAAGAAGATGAAAAGTTTAAACATTCAAATTTGGCATAGATATTATGATGTGTTTGAACCTTTAATTTGAAATTTGGCGTGAAAACAACCTCTTCTAGAAACTTGGCGAAGAAATGGAGTGTCCTATCCTTTCACCTCATTGACTTCTCAGTACAGCTTCACAAAATATGTATGTCTTGATGCAAGAGATACAAAATAGCAAGACACTTGATCCTACAAAATAAGTACTCAATGGTATGGAATATGTCAAAAATACATATCAAAATACTTCATGGATTGATAAACCTGACATTACTACAAAAGTAGGGGATTCAATTGCTAACTTTTCCAAAGATTTTTGATGATTTTTTTTTATATTTGCCCTAGGTCATGCCCTTTCTCTTCTAAAAATAATTGTTGGGTGATAATGAGTGATTTTGGGAGTTTTCCCTACAATTTACAGTAACTTACACCGCTATAGTGGCCCCAACCAACTACTTTTCTGTCCGCTCGATTTCTTGTATTTCACTTTTAACGATGGGATGTGTTGTTATACTATCATATATTAAAGAATATAATGCGATAGTATCAAAATTATTTTGATTTATAAATTTTAAAACCCAACACATAATTTTATTATGTCTTTTAAATACTCATACCAACCCGGTCTATATACATGGCTAAAACTTAATTATTATGTAGTTCATTAATTCAAGTAGAGGAAACTATTAAGAGGGATGAAAAGTAGATGTAAGTGTTGTTCGAATTTCAGTTAGAAGATGAAGTACCGCGCCTGCAATGAAAGATATAATATTACTCAACAAAGGTATAGTGACACAATTTCATTCTCTTTGAAGGAATTTGAAGTTAGCATCTTTCCAATGCACATATTATTTTCTTGTTTCTGTGAATAGGATTCATTCTATAATCTAAAACACCAAAACCATGTGGCTAGAAGAGGAGCATAAAGTAAGTAATTCACTACATTCTAAAAGGTATAAGCATGAATGTAGTTCTAAGAAACAAAAAAACAAAGATTTTTTTAAAAATAATACAAATCATATTATCATAAATATATCTAAGATTGATTTTTTTTTAAAAGAACTGTATATATATGTCACGACCCAAAAATAGGTGTGGCGACACTCGTCTTATCGCACCAAGGCAAGTCAGCCTAAAATCCAAAACATGACGATAGAAATGCAAAAACTAAAATATCAATGACTTAAATGCAGATAACTTAGTCAACTCATAAATAACCCCAAAACCTGGTTGCCATGTGTACAAGTCACTAATGTAGTTCAACTGTATTGAAATAAATTACAAGTCTCAAATGTTTTTGTTTCTAAAGTAGAACAAGAAAATGATAAAGGAACAAGAGGGTCCGCTGAGAAAACGAACAACTACCTCTCAAGTATCCATAGAAAAGCCTCGGACAATGTAGAGAAAAAAGATAATCATGCAGATCTGGGCTTGCAACCTACACAAGTGTAGAAGAAAGGAATGAGTACCAACAACATAGTACTCAACAAGCAAACCACTAAACACTAAGTAAATAAAAGCAGAATATACGCACTCCTAATCGAATCTCCACAAACTACAACTTGGACATAAATTAGCCCACGTAACAGTCCACAAATCACGGAACACATAGTTCAATAGTATATATCATCTCAAAAAGTACATATCAATCATGTTCAAGTATCAAGTTCATCAATGAATAGTCTCATAAAGATGATCACATCATCACAAATGGAAATGATGTGTAATGCAATGATATGTCAAGTAAAGTGATGCATGTCTTTCTATAATACAGATGTACTGAAACTCAGTCTGGAATCCATGGGGGACTTCCTAGTCCATGCATATGCCACGTACAAGCGTATGGACCGATCTTAATTTAATCTGAATGAGTCTGCCAAAAATATATGGCTCGTGCCCTATTTCCACTTAATGTTTCCACAATGGGCATGTTGCCCAATCCTTATTTCCTCTCATCCATATCATTACAACACTGGTACATAATCAACACCTATATGATAATACAATGATTTAATTGAGGATTATAATTAATTCAACACCAATACCCTTCAGAGGCTGCATATGGGCGCACTAGAGGGGCGCCGCCCCAGCCCCTTGGGCGCATCTGGGGCGCGCCACCCCAGCCCCTTGGGCGCATCTGGGGCGCGCCGCCCCAGCATCTCCCCAGGACAAGTTCGACGAATTTCACCTCTCGTTTTCTTATCCTAAATCGCTTTTAATCAATTTATTTTCTCAAGTTTTCCTTAGATTCAATTACCCAACCTAAGTACACACTAATCCACTCAAAACAATCACTTTCATCTCAAGAAATCATCAAAACCCCAACAAAACAAGATTTAGAATGAACTTCAAGAACACCTATCAAGAACTTAAATCCTTCAACTTTTGAGACTGAAATTACGCTGATAATAACATGTGTTGGCATGTGGGTGAAAAAACCCAACGCTATCGAAGCTTATATACCTCTTAGGGATTAAACTCATGGCAAAAATCCACAACAACGTGCAAGAATCTCGACGAACGCTTGACCATCTCCTCTTTTCTCCTCTTTTCTCTTCTTTTCTCTACTTGAACTCTCAACTAAAACCCTAGGCGTATATTAGGATTATAAAACTGAACCTAATCAGATTAGACCCCTAAAACATTACTAAAAATGAATCAAGTGTGATTAGGTAAGGAAAAGACCAAAATACCCCTCTAAAATCCGGTTTTGACTTTCCTTATCTAGACGGCCCAACTTCGAATGGACATATCTCCCTCATACGAACTCGAATATGAGTAAACTCGTTGGCGTTGGAAATATAATTCAAAGATATTTCCTAAGGTATCTGGTATCACACCTAACTCATCCTGATCTAGGAGTTATTGGTGTTTTAAGTTGACCCAAAACTCATACTTAAGCATAACTTGCAAAATTTTAGATTTTGCTATTTCCAATTGAGTTCTTTTTTGGAACTCAAGGTGCTACATATATTGACCTGACCTTAATACTTAAGATAGTTTAAATTCCCTGGTAAAATCCTACTCACAACGAAGAATGGTTTGAGTCTCAGTTTGAATTTTTTTTTGGGGTGTTACAATATCTAGCCCTTGGAATCATTCGTCCTCGAATGACGGCTGGACTGGGTATGGAACGAGGTTACTCTTATCATCTCTACCACCAACTACAATTGTCCGCATTACTATTCGAAACCAACTAAGGTCTCTCATTTAACTTTTTCTCATAGAAAAGCTCATATTGTTCTTCCTCATCATTAACAACCCTAGACGGAATAAACACACCATCACTATCATGATAAGATCATTAACCTTCTCTTTTTAACATCACTCCACTACTAAAAAGACATCTAAAAAGATATCCACCAAACTCTTTGGAACTCATTACTATCTTATTCTCAAACACTTGACTTGATTTCTCATCTTGCCATCTCCCCCTTAGGTCTAAATCTAACACTTGAAAGCTATGAACCTATGCCATTATCTCTAAACTGGTCTACATCCTCTTTTACTCTATCACTTAGGAGAAGTTTATCTCTTCACTACTGAACTCTCTATAAGCGAGTACTAAAACCTCTTTCTAAGGTGTTTTTCTTAACCTCTTAATGATATAGTTACTCTTGTGACTTAGCCATACTTCACTGCCCTTATCTAAAGGTTAGGGTCTCTTACTTGTACCACTCATATCTATTGCAGCTAATCACCACAATTCCTCACCTACTCTATGTCAGGTCTTCTAGATCAAATCTCAAGACTAACTTCATCCCCATCATGACACTCATCTCGAATTCAAGCTTAATATTTATGCCTAAACCCGAATATCAATATGATTGCTCACGTACTATACTAACTCACCACTACTATGCACAAATTTTAGAAACACTCGTCCACTAGGACCATATGACAAGTAGTCAATCCTTACCTCTCCGTCTCCATACTCACAAATTACCATCATATTTCACTCACCACTTTAGTACTACTTACTCACTTACTGCACACTATCTCCCAAATAGTTCTATAACACTTCTAATATTATGGGCTATCCCTCAAAAGATCATAAGCCTAGCTTAGAGCTATCACCTCATGAATACTCTTGCTATTCTATTCATCACTTACACTTGGTCATTACTAACACCATGACACATCATCATAACCCTTTTTAGTTAAGGTATACTCTATCTCATCTTGACTTACAACTCTTACTCTACCTCCTATCCTGAGCTCTTCAAAACTCATCACTTCTTAGTCTACCCATAAGGGAAAACTCCTCATTCATAACTTACTAGGTGAATGACTATACCAACATACTTTGCCAAAACACCATCTCCCTTAATTAGATAACTAAACCTCGGCATACTTTCCTCTAACTCTAGGCTCTTTCACTACTACTGCTCATGGTCTCGTCATTCATACTATCTTTCAGGGTGAAAATAATACCCAAGCACTAAACATACTTCCTTATAAGGATCTCAGCTGAAACAAGGTTTAAGGAAAAGAGTACAACTCGCTTTTAGCTCAAATGAACAATTCATAGAATATGGGTGCATTCCTCTGAAACTCAACACTTAACTCACTCATGGGCTTCTCTCAAGCCTTTCTGGAGTCTCATGACTTCCTCAACATTTCTGCTAAGAACAACCCATCGATAAAGGACTGACTTTTCTGTTCAACCACCTCTAGTATGATGGGTAGTCAAATGAATATGAGAAATGCACGAGAATGAATAAATCTATATGACTTAGCTCTATTGCACGATGAACAGTATGAAAGAAGGGAAACTTGTAACACCCAGAAAATTTTTGAGCTACGACTTGAACCAACCTTCATTGTGATTAGGATTTTATCGAGGAATTAAAATTCCTTAAGTGTTAAGGTCGCTAGTTGTATCACCTTGAGTTCCAAAAAGAATTAAATTGGAAGTTAAGCTAAGTATGAGTTTTGGGTCGAATTCAAATGACCATAACTTCTAGCTCAATATGAGTTAGGTTTGATACCAGATACCGTAGGAAATATCTTTGAATTATCTTTCCAACGCTACCAATTTTGCTTAGTTCGTATGAGGGAGATATGTCCATTCAAAGTTGGGCTGTCTAGATAAGGAAAGGCAAAACCGGATTTTAGAGGGGTATTTTGGTCTTTTCCTTACCCAATCAAATTTAATTCGTTTTGTTACTATTTTAAGGGTCTAATCTGATTAGGTTCAGTTATATAATCCTAGTTTACGCCTAGGGTTTTAATTGAGAGTTCAAGAAGAGAAAAGAAGAAGAGAAAAGAGAAACGATCGAAGCGTTCGTCGAAATTCTTAAGAGTTGTTGCGGATTGTCGCCATTGGTTTGATCCCTAAGAGGTATTTATGTTTTCATAGTGTTGGGTTTGTTCACCCACACGCCAAACATATTATTTTCAGTGAAGTTTCATTCTAAAAAAGTTGAAGGATTTAAGTTCTTGATAGGTGTTCTTGAAGTTCTTTCTAAATCTTGTTTTGTTGGGGTTTTGATGATTTCTTGAGATGAAAGTGATTGTTTTGAGTGCATTAGTGTGTACTTAGGTTGGGTAATTGAATCTAAGGAAAATGTGAGAAAATAAATCGATTAAAAGCGATTTAGGATCAGAAAAGGAGAGGCGAAATTTGTCGAACTTGGCCTGGGGAGAGGCTAGGGAGGCGCGCCCAAAGGGCAGGGGCGGCACCCCTGAAGTGTGCCCATATGCAGTCTCTGAAGTTAGGGGCTGGCGCCCCGTGCCCGGAACGAGCCAGGATCACTTGCCCCCACTCATTCTCCGTCGGTAGTCCCATTTGAACTATTTTGAAGTGTATCTTCACCCCTTTTGATTCTAAACACTTCAAACTACTTCCAAACACATAGAAATCATTCCTAACATGATCAAAACCTTGAATTCATAATTCAAATTCAAGGTAAAATTAAGAGTTAAGTCTTGAGAGTTCTTTAGAACATTTTGAGAAAGTCCCTGTGAGTCTTTTTGTGGAGTCTTTTACAACTTCTAGTAACTTGTTTCTGGACTCAAGCAAGTGAGTATGAGGATGAGGAGTATGTATTCATGAGTCTACTTTGTCATCATGAGACCTTTCATATCATGAACCATAACTCTTGAATTCATAATTCACATCCAAGAGAGAGTTAAGAGTAGAGTTCAAGCAAAGCTTTGAGTTCAATTGTGAATCCTTTGAGATCAACTATCGATTTGAATTAGGTTATGAAAAATTAAGTATGAGAATGAGAAGAGTTGTATTCACGAGTTCCATATTATTATGTAAACCCTCGAGTCGAGTCGTTCATGCCCATAACTTCCGCATGAACTCCATCAGTTGAGTACCTTTGAGAGGAGTTGTATCTTCAAGTTCTAAGTCTTGAGTATTGAGTTCCTAATCCCCTTTGAGATTATATTTCTAATCATGGGACTATAACATGTTACCCATGAAGTCTTTGAGTTGAATTGTTCATGCCCATAATTCCGCATGAACCCTATAAGTCGAGCAGTCTTGAGATGATAAGTATATTTGAGTCCTTGAGTTGAGTAGTTCATGCTCATAATTCCGCATGAACCCTTTAAGTTTAGCATTCATGAAATGAGTAGTATCAATGAAGTTCTTGAGTTCCATGTATTGAGATCTATCTATGGTTATTGAAAACCTTGCATCGAGTCGTTCACGTCTATAATTCGAAATTAATCATATTTTAAGAAGTCATTTACAAATGTTTAAACTTTGTTTTAAGACTTAAGCTTTGAGTTGAGTAAAGAGTAAGAGTAAATTTCATTTTCTTTAAAATGATATATGGGAACTAAGTATTCCAAAGAGTAAATGTTTTCACATTTAAGATGAGAGGAAACTAAGATTTCCGAAAGAGTTTTTGAGCAAGAAAGGGAACATCGATTCCAAGATAGCTTTTAAGCAAAGTTTTGAGTAATTATCTCAAACCAAAGAAAGAAGTTCTTTTAAAACATATGAGGAAAGTATATTTTTGAGAGTAGTATTGAGCACCGATATGGGGATGCGAGTTCATATTAACTCAAGTCTCCATAAACCATGTAGCCATCATGGGTATTAATGGGTCATGTTGTTTAGATGATCACATAAGTTACGCTAGTGGATCCACTAAGTTAAGTAGTTCTATATGACGGAAAAGTATAGGACAATCTGGCAGCGTGATGGCAAGAACGCTGCATCACCATTTAGGCTCATAGTGGTGGCTGTCGGTTAGAGAATTTCCCACAGAAACTATATTACTTTATTATATAAGCAAAGTTGAGTTTGTTATTGCAGTTTCTTTAACGAACTAAGTTGCTTTTACTATTTATAAAGCTTTCCATATATTGCATGTGTATTGTTGCTTTATATTGAGTTGAGTATCTAGAGTTGAGTACCCAGAGTCGAATTTCATATCTTTGAGTTGAGTATCTAATCTTTGAGTTGAGTAAGTTTGAGTAGTTTTGAGTATTCCTTGAGTTGAGTAAGTTTGGAAAGAGGTAAGTATGTTTCCCTTTTTTATCAAGTTTCAAGCTTGTGTATATGTTTTAGAGTTCCCCTTACATGCTCATACATTCCACGTACTGAGCCATTTGGCCTGCATCTTGTCATGATGCAGACACTAGTATTCAGGGTGATCAATAGGAGATTCGTTGATACATCCGGGAGTTCGTGTTAGCTATGGTGAGACTTCTTGTTTTCGGAGGATTTCATTTACTTTTCAGTTTAGTGAGGATGTCGAGGGTGTTGTTCCGACTTCCATCTTTATCAATTAGAGGCTTCATAGATAGTCAACATAGTGGAGAAGTTTGTATTATATCATTTATTTTATTAAATGTTCTAAAGACATAAGTTGCCTATTTTATGGTGAATTGAATATATTATTTTTATTCTAAGTTGTTCATTTGAGTTAAAGTTTTGAAAAGTTGAGTTTATTGAATTTTCTTCGATTTTAAGCTTTTGCATGCATAAGTTAGTCTTCTGCTTGTAGTCAGCCAGGATGAGGGTTTGCTTGGTGACTAACAATGGTTCTTGAGTTCCGGCCACATCCAGGGTGTACACTCGGGTCGCGACAAAACTTTTCTTAAATGTCAGTAGTCCCTCATTTAGAGAAGTGGGGCCCTCATCACCATAAAAAGGACCCTATTGACACGGCTTCGTAGACACCCTAGGACACTTGAACTTTGTGCTCTGATACCAAGTTTGTCACGACCTGAGCCTAACACCCCGGATGTGGCCGGCAGTCGAAAACCATTGTTGGTCCCCTAGCAAAACCTCATCCTGGCTGACTACAAGTAGAAGACTAACTTAAGCATACAAAGCTTAAAACAGAATAAAATTCATGAAAAACATAAATACAAGCTTTAACTCAAAAGAAAACTCTGAATAAAAATAAATTATTCGACTCGCCATAAAATAGGCAACTTAAGTCTTTAAAACATTTGATAAAATAAATGAATAGACTTTTGAAACTCTAAAGTCTATATATGAAGCCTCTAAATGACAACGATTAATGTCGGGATAAGACCCACGACCTTCTAACAACTGATATAACTAAAAAGTAAATGAAATCTTCCGGAAGTAAGGAGGCTCACCATAGCTAACTAGAACTCCATGTGGTATCAATGAAGCTCTTGTTGATGACCCTGAATACCTATATCTGCATCATGAAAGAATGCAAGCCAAATGGCTCACTACGTGGATGTACAATCATGTAAGGGGAATTCTAAAGCATAAGATAAGATTGAACTTGATAAAAAGGAAACATACTTACCTCTTCTCAACTCACTTAACTAAATTCAACTCAAAGAAACATGGTTTAATTCAACTCAAGGAATACTCAAGGGTACTCAAAACTACTCAAACATACTCAAGGATAAGATACTCAACTCAGCAATAAGGTTCTCAACTCAGTGAAGCTCAACAATAAGGTACTCGACACAATGAAACACATATCAACTCAAGATACTCAACTCAAGAATACTCAACTCATGATACTTAAGGATAAAACAACAGTAAAAGATGTAATATATATGGAAAGCTGTAAAACTGTAGATAGCAACTCAATGTATTGAAAAATTCAATAATACTCAGTGTGTATATAAAAATACAATATAACTTTGTGGGAGTTTCTCTAACCGACAACCACCATTATGAGCCGAAGTGATGATACAATGTACGCTGCTAGAATTGTCTTATACTTTGCCGTCATAAATAATGCCTTAATTAAGTGGATCCACTAGTCTATACTAAAAAACACTTAAGAAATCATCTAAAAAGTATGATCCTTTACTACCCATGATGGCTACATGGTTTATGGAGACTTGAGTTATTTTGAACTCGGAACCCCATATCAGTGCTCAGTACTACTCCCAAAAATATACTCTGCTCATGTTTTTTTAAAAATAAAATTCTTTCTTTGGTTTGAGATAATTACTCAAAACTTAGCTAAAAAGCTCTCTTCAAAATCAGTGTTTCCTTTCTTGCTCAAATGTGAAAACACTTTAAATCTTGGGAATACTTAGTTCCTATATAATCTTTGAAGAAATGAACTTTACTCTTACACTTTTCTCAACTCAAAACTTCAGTCTAAAAACAAAGTTAGAACGTTTGTAAAATATTTCTTAAAATATAGTTCATGCCGAATATGGTCGTGAACGACTCAATGCAAGGTTTTCAATAACCATAGATAGAACTCAATACTTGGAACTAACAAAATTCAATGATACTACTCATTTCAAGAATGCTCAACTCAGAGGGTTCATGTGGAATTATGAGCATCAACTACTCAACTCAAGGACTCAAAGATACTTCTCAACTCAAGATTGTTCGACTTATAGGGTTCATGCGGAACTATGAGCATGAACAATTCAACTCAAGGATTTAATGGGTAACATGTAATAGTCCCATGATAAGAAATGTAATCTCAAAGGGGATTAGCAACTCAACGCTCAAGACTTAGAACTTGAAGATACTACTCCTTTCAGTAATTCTCAATTTATGGAGTCTATGCGGAATATGTGGGCATGAAGGACTCGACTCGAAGGTCTACACAACTACATGGAACTCATGTATATGACTCCTCTTATTCCCTTACTCACTTCCTCAAAACTTAGTTCAAATCAATAGTTGATCTCAAAGGATTCGCAATTGAACTCAAAGGCTTTCTTGAACTTACTCTTAACTCTCTCTTGAATGTGAATTATGAATTCAAATGTTATGGTTCATGATATGAATGGTCTAGGTGATAGTTTAGACTCAGGAATACATTCTCCTCACTCTCATGCTTACTTACTTGACTCTTGAAACAAGTTGTAGAAATTGTAGAAGACTCATTAAAAGGACTCAAAGGGACTCTCTCAAAATGTCCGGAAGAACTCTCAACACTTAACTCTTAACTTTACCTTGAATTTGAATTATTAATTCAAGGTTATGATTCATGTTATGAGTGATTTCTAAGTGTTTCTAAGTAGTTTAAAGTGTTTAGAATCAAAAGGGGTGAAGATACACTTCAAAGGAGCTCAAACGGGACAACCGATGGAATAAGAGTGGGGGAAGGCGACCCTAGCGCGTTTCGGGCGTGGGGCGCCAGACCCAAACTTCAGAGGCTGCATATAGGCGCACTGCAGGGGCTCTGTCCCAGCCCCTTGGGCGCATCTGAGGCACACCGACCTAGCATCTCCCCAGGCCAAGTTCGAAGAATTTCACCTCTCGTTTTCTGATCCTAAATAACTTTTAATAGATTTCTTTTCTCAAGTTTTCCTAATATTCAATTACCCAACCTAACTACACACTAGTCCACTCAAAACAATCAATTTCATCTTACGAAATCATCAAAACCCCAGCAAAACAAGATTTAGTATGAACTTTAAGAACACCTATCAAGAACTTAAATCCTTCAACTTTTGCGAGTGAAATTATGCTGATAATAATATGTTTGCCGTGTGGGTGAACAAACCCAAAACTATGGAATCTTACGTACCTCATAGGGATTAAACCCATGGCAAAAATCCGCAACAATGCGCAAGAATCATGACGACAGCTTGACCCTCTCCTCTTTTCTCTTCTTTTCTCTTCTTGAACTCTCAACTAAAACCCTAGGCGTATATTAGGATTATAAAACCGAACCTAATCATATTATACCCCTAAAACATTAATATAAACGAATTAAATCTGATTGGTTAAGGAAAACACCAAAATACCCATCTAAAATCCGGTTTTGACTTTCCTTATCTAGACAGCCCAACTTCGAATGGACATATCTCCCTCATACGAACTCAAAACTGAGCAATCTCGGTGGATTTGGAAACATAATTCAAAGATATTTTATAAACTATCTGGGAGCACACCTAACTCACTTTGATCTAGGAGTTATAGTCGTTGAAGTCGACCCAAAACTTATACTTGAGCATAACTTGCAAAATTTCAGATTTTGCTATTTCCAATTTAGTTCTTTTTTGGAACTCAAGGTGCTACATCTAGTGACCTGAACTTAATACTTAATAAATTTTAAACTCCTTCGTAAAATCCTACTCACAATGACGGATGGTTTGAGTCTCAGTTTAAAAAAATTTATGGGGTGTTACAATGAGCTATGCCATGGTACATCGCCTCGCCCACGCTGCCAGAAGTGTCATATACCTTTTTGGGGTATAGAATTTCTCAACTAAGTGGATTCACTAAGCTATGCTTACAAGCAATAACGAATCATCTAAAAAGTATGACCCTTTCTACCCCCGTTGGCTACATGGTTTATGAGGACTTTGAGTTATCTGAACTAATCCCCATATCGGTGCTCAATACCACTCCTAAAATATAACTTAGCTCATATATTTAAAAACATTTCCTCATCCTCAACTTTTAGATTATTACTCAAATGATTTCTCTTAAAAGATATAGGACTCAAAACTCCTCATCAACTCCTTTGGAAATCGTTGTCTTCCCTCATTTTAAATGTGAAAGTATCTACTCTTGGGAATACTTAGTTCACATATATTCTTTTTGAAAGAGGAACTCAACTCTCCTCATCCTCAAACTCAAGTACTCAATTCTTAAGATATTGTAAAATACTTCTCAAAATGAATCGAAAGAACTCTCAAGACTTTACGCTTAACTCTACCTTGAATTTGAATTATGAATTCAAGGATTATGATTCATGTTATGGATGATCTCTCGATGTTTAAATGTAGTTTAGAGCAGTTATAATCACTAGGGAGTAAAGGTATACTTTAAAAGAACTTAGACGGAGCAAACGACAGAAAAAGGGTGGGGGCAGGAGACCATGAACTTCAGAGGCTCTATTTTGGTGTATTGCTGGGGCGGAGCGCCAACCTTCTTGGGGCATCAGTGGCGCTTCGTGCCACCTCTCCCCCGGAACGACCCGATGATTTTTTTTCTCATTTTCTGACTCTAACTCGCCTAGAATCGATTTTTTTCCTCAAATTTTCTTTAGATTCAATTATCCAATACAAGTACACAAGAATCTACTCACTTTTTCTCAAGAACAACTCTCACTAATCGAAACCTTCATCTCAAAATTCATCAAAACTTTATAAACAAAGCATCAAGAACAAAACCTCTAGAACACCCATCAAGAATTCAAATCATTGAACCTCAAGAATGAAGTTACAGATGGAATTTACATGATTGGCATGTGGGTAAACTAACCCAACGCTATGAAAGCTTACATACCTCCATCTGGCATAACAAATCCTCAATTTGCAAGAGATCATGTTCGTTCTTCCTTTTCTCCTCTTTTCCTCTTCTTGAACTCTCTTCTAAAACCCTAACCGTAATTTAGGATTTGTAAAACTAACCCAAAACAGATTTGACCCCAAAATATGACTAAAACATTTTAATCTGATGAGGTAAGAAAAAGACCAAAATACCCCTCACTAATTCGGGTTACTTTCCTCAACTGGACATGCTAACGTCAAACGGGCATATCTCCCTCATCCGAACTCAAAACTTAGCAAACTCGGTGGCGTTGAAAAGAGGATTAAAAGACCTTTCAATTGAGTTGAATACAACTAAGATTCTATTGCATATATTTTGATCAAGATTTGAAATACAAAATCTAGAAAACCAAATCAAAATCTAAGACTCAAATCTTTCTATTGTTGTCTTGGATACATAACTAATCCCATGGATCATCAGGATTGGTATATTATTTTCTATCCTGTAGTTTGTAGTTTCCCCGAATAAAGCTAAGTATTACAACGCTTTCTATGAATTCAATGTAAAGACGGTTTTCAGTGCTAGTTATCGAGTTACAGAAGCAACCCCATAGGCTTTCACTTTCGCGTCTCTCTAAAATTGCAGTCATGGTAAAATCTTGGTCTATTTAATCATCAAGGGCTCCCAAGCACATGAGTTTTCTACAAATCAAAATAGAACATGGAAGGCTTCTTATTCAACAGTATAAAATAACTTATATACTCGTGTCAACCAAGGTGTATGTGGATCTGTTCAATTTTTTAATGAAGATGTTTTGATATCTTATGGGCCACCTAACGCATTTTGTAGTGAAAGTTATGGCCATTTGATGTTGTCCAAAACTCACAACTTAATAACTTGAATAAATCTCAAATTAGCTCTTTCTAAGGTGGGATGTTATGATAATAGCTCTCTAACTACCCAATAAGTAAATAAGTAAAATTTGCTAAAACCTTTGTGCACTTCTTCCACATGCTTGAAGCAGATTGTGTGACATTAGTTTTGAGATACCGCAAGCAGAAGGTGAAGTTGATTGTGAATATGAAATATCAATAATGTAATCGGAGGTGCTATGTTTCACTTTTTCCTCAAAGCTAGGTAATTTGTTCGATTTTAAATAAAAACAAACAGCAAAACACTAACAAAAATAAAATATAATTAAATAGGATAAAAGTCAAGCCTATTAAATCTACGTTGTGTTCTAAAGAAGATTATTCTCCTCAATGTATTCGAGATAATGAAATATATCCCGGTAGAATTGAACAATTTACTCATCAGTATAGTGGTAATAAGAACTTTAATGAACAGTGAACTCATTTGACAACATTAAATCACACGAGTTTTTTTTAAGTGCAGGAAAAATAAGAGTAAAAGTCACAACCTTACGGAAAAGTCACTCCTCTTCAGAAAAGTCATAACTCTTCATAAAAGCCGCACATCTTCAAAAAAGTCATAACTCTTCATTTTTCATTCACAACTTTTTAAAACACAACAAAAATCACACCACATGTATCAAAAGATAATATTGATAAATCCGATTTCCTTAAACACCAAAAATGAGGTACTAGTTGGTAGACTGGACCAACAAAATAGATATAGAGACAAATCAAACTACATTGATGATTATCCAAAGGCAATACTGGTAAGACCAGATTTACTTGACAACAAAAATAAGCTACTAGTTAGTTGACACAAGTTTACTCAACACAATCAGTCCTCTGCATCTTTGACACAATAAATAATAATCTTTGCTTGTCCTTGGCAATAAAACCATGGTGATCGTTATCATTTGTACCTGATGATCCTTCCTCTAATTTTTTCCCTTATATCAGATCATCGCAAGGATGTTCCACAAGCTGGATGAATTGTGGTTTCATTAGTGAAAGAGCAATGCTATAATTTTTGACTTGCGTTTGTGATTTTTTCCGATCTTATGTGACTCCATCACTATTTCAGAGAAGGTACCGATTTGGCATGTGTCACACCAAAATGTGAACTCCCTATTGTCTTGCTTTTCATGAGCTGCATTCTTTCTCAAGTCATTTTCATTGTCATCTATCAACAATGATGGTGGATCGTTATCGTTTGTAGCTGATGATCCTTCCTCTAATTTCTCCCCGGATAGCAGATCATCGGAAGGACGTTCCATAGGCTGTATAAGTTTTGGTTTCTTTGGTAAAAGACCAATGCTGCAGTTTTTGTCGTCCTTGTGTTCTCTTAAATCAACAACCTTGCGTTTGTGTTTTTGTCCTTGCAAGTGGTCATTCAGGCCATCTTGACTTGTAGTACATACCTGACAAAGTTCACAATTCCACTCCGTAACATTTTTCAATGGAGCACTGCTTAATGAAGGCTTATCAGCAACCTCTTCAATTAGAGTTATAGCTTTCCTTTTTGCTCTAGAGAAAATAGTGTCAGGTTTAGCCTGTATCAATGCCAAAATAAGCACTTCTCAGAAATTTAAAGACCTCGCAAATGGTTTACGGATCTGAAAGCATTAAATGAATCTACAATTGTTTTTATTAAGGAAACATATTTTGGAGTACACTTTCCTGATTCGGCTCAACATTCACTCGGTTGTATAATAATGAATGTTGTTGCCATTGATAATGTCCAGGAAACAAGTGTAAACAGATATACTTTCCACTAGAGAAAATCTTGTAAGTTCAAAGCTTAAAACAGTCGATGCACATAACCAGAAATTTAAGAGTTAATAATGCAGGCCAACAATAAAGAAGAACACTTACCAGCAAAACTCCGCTAAAGTCAGGGGGTTGTTCTTGTGAAATCTCCACCTTTGGACTTCAATTGAATATTGAAATTTTTTATTCCCCGGCACGGTACCGAAAAGGAACCTCTGAGATCATCTCCTCAAAGGCCTTAGCCTGGCTTTTCAATCTATCTGCTTCACATATTGCTTCTTCTCTTTCCATCAGAAATCATACGAGATTTATTAAAGTGCAAGAAGAAGAAGACTAGAATATCAGCAAGTATATGAAAAATGAGGAAAACCACTATTTGGTCTAATTAATGTTTTTTTCATAAAAAGAACTTCATTTTTCATAATACCTTTTAAACAACATGTTTACTCTAATTGATGTTTTTCCCTAAAAAAAGAACTTCATTTTTCATTAACACCTTTTTAATTACATGTTTTCTCTAATTGATGTTTTTTCCTAAAAAGAACTTCATTTATCATTAACACCTTTTAAACGGCATGTTTTATTCTAATTGATGTTTTTTCCTAAAAAGGAACTTCAATTTTCATTAACACCTTTTAAATTACATGTTTTCTCTAATTGATGTTTTTTTTTCCTAAAAAGAACTTCATTTCTCATCAACACCATTTAAATGGCATGTATTATTCTAATTGATGTTTTTTCCTAAAAAAGAACTTCATTTTTCATTAACACCTTTTAAATTGCATGTTTTCTCTAATTGATGTTTTTTCCTAAAAGGAACTTCATTTCTCATTAACACCTTTTAAACGGCATGTTTTCTCTAATTGATGTTTTTTCCTAAAAAAGAACTTTATTTTTCATTTAACACCTTTTAAATTACATGTTTTTTCTAATTGTTGTTTTTTCCTAAAAAGAACTTCATTTCTCATTAACACCTTTTAAACGACACGTTTTCTCTAATTAATGTTTTTTCCTAAAAAGAACTTCATTTTTCATTCATACCTTTTAAACGGCATGTTTTCTCTAATTGATGTTTTTTGCCGAAAAATAACTTCATTTTTCATTAACACCTTTTAAATTACATGTTTTCCCTAATTGATGTTTTTTTTTCTAAAAAGAACTTCATTTCTCATCAACACCTTTTCTTTAAATTGCATATTTTATCTAATTGATGTTTTTTCTTAAAAAAGAACTTCATTTCTCATTAACACCTTTTAAATTGCATGTCTTCTGTAATTGATATTTTTTTTTATAAAAAGAACTTTATTTCTCATTTACACATTTTATCGAAAATTGAATTACCGAACCAAAACTTTTGGTGATTTGGTATTCGACGATTCGGTAATTGGTATGATATTCAGGAGTAAACTTTTAGAATTATGGTATTCGAAATTGAGTTTGGTATGAGAGATTAGTACTATTTGGTATTGTCACAACCCATGCCATCGTGATTGGCACCCACATTAACACTCCGGTGGGAGAACCACTACTACAACCCAAACCAAACAACTAAAGAAATAACTAAGGCATTTAAGTCAAATACTAAGGAAGAAAAATAGAGTTCCCATAAACTCTAACAAAAGTCTAACAATAATAAACTATCAATGCGGAAGAATAACCTAGAACGTGAAAGTCAATCCACAACATCTAACAATGAACCAAGTCTAAACAAGAAGGGATACAACCCCAAACTAATGAACTAATAATCTAACTAAAACAATTGGCTCACCCTTGAATTTGAATGATCACTGATCTCCAAATCGAGGTCTGTCAGTAGCCGCTTGAAGATGCCCTGTACTCAACAAAAATAAGAGCAAGTTCAGTATCAGCACACAATCACAGTGTACTGGTAGGATCACACAGCGATCCCACTAGTGCAACATAAACAAGTCAAGACAACAATATAATCACATGCATATATATCAACATATACAATATTATCAATATTTACGAACAACGATCAATTTCAAGTTTCATATCGCATCATTGGTCCTCTCATGGAACCCAAACCCAAAGAGTTAGCATGCCGGAACGTGGCAACCGATCTTATATTTATGCCGGAATGTGGAAACCGGTCCAATATTTATACCGGAACATGGCAACCGATCCAAGTTAGTTATGCCGGAACGTGGCAATTGATCACATTCACACACAACAATCACAAACACAAGTATATCCTCAAGATCATACATTTAACTCATGATTTCATGGCAATGATAATTCATCTATCTCATTTACAACAAGTGTGATCAACATTGCAACATTCATACATATACAAGTATCATAATGAAGCAAGAATAAGCATACATCACACAAACATAGAATCACAACCATCACCTACCTCGAAACAAGATTGAAACCCTAAGAAACTTGATCCTTCCCTTTTTGGATTCGTTCCGTTTGTTCTTGGTCTACAAACAATCAATATAATATGGGAATCAATAACAATCACTAATTACCTGAATTACTAACAATTCTATGAACCTTAGATCAAACCCATGATCCCAATTATCCAATTTAGGGTTGTTTCCACCATAGAATCTATAACAAAACCCTCCCCCATCAATATTCACCAATTCTATTACGTTCTACGGATCGAAAAACAGATTTGGGGAGTGAAAAGCTTACCTTTAGCTTCAAGAATAGTGAGAAACGAATAGGACTCACCTGGGGTTCATCCCTTAGCTCCGAAGGTCGAAAAGTGCATAATGAGATTTTTTAGGGGTTTATTAATGACTTTAATTCGCGTCGATCCCACCACAACGGCACCCACTCCGCTACAGCGGCCCCGCCAGAGCGGCAAAACCTAGCGCCAAAGCGACATTCATGAACCAGTGAGCCATTTAAAGAATTCCAAGACTCCCATTTAACAACGCACCTCTAACCCACGACGCTCAAAAAATACCCTTTACACTAAGATCGATTTTGGGAGTTCTACTCGCCTGAATGCAATTTCGTAAAGTCGTACGGGTTTTTTAATGAGTTATCTAACTACTAATGTAATCAAAATCAAAATCACTTCACCCGATTGCTACCAGATTTCCCTACACCTTAAAGACTCCGATTTCGTCCAAATCTGGAATAGGTTGGGAAATTTCAAGATACTACAAAAAGGTTTTCCGGCCCCAAATTTTCCCCAGTTGGTTTTTCTATAACGACGGAACCCAGTCATTACAATAGATACCAATTTACCCATCACTCGTCCCTGAGTGACAAACTTTGGAAAAATAGACTAAGGAAGGAATGAAGTAGTACCTAATTCAACGAACAATTTGGGATACTTGTCTCACATATCTTTCTCAATTTCGCAAGTAGCTTCCTCAACTGGACGATGCTTTCATTTAACTTTCACAAACTTAATCTCCTTGGTCCTCAACTTACGCACATCACGATCAAGAATTGCCATCGGTTCCTCCTCATATTGGAGGTCCATGTCTAACACAATTGAGTCACACTAAATGATATAGTATATGTCACCATGATACCTCTTCAACATGGATACATGAAATACTAGATGAACACTCGATCAATTAGGAAGTAAAGCCAATCTATACGCTACCAGTCCTACACATTCAAGAATCTCAAATGGACCAATGTATCTAGGACTTATCTTACCCTTCTTACCAAATCTCATCACCCCTTTCATGGGTGATACCTTAAGAAGAACATTTTCACCGGATTGAAATGCCATGTCTCTTACCTTATGATCCGCATACTTCTTTTGTCTACTCTGGGTTGCTAGAAGCTTAGATTGAATACTCCTCACCTTATCATGATTATCCTTCACTAAATCAACCCCCAATGATTCACATCGCCAGCCTCAAACCATCATATGGGTGATCTACATCCCCTCCCATATAATGCCCCAAATGGTGCCATGTCAATTCTGGAGTGATAACTATTATTATAAGAAAATTTACACAAAGGTAAGAACTTATCCTAATGCCCTCCAAAATCAATCACACATGCCCTCAACATGTCTTTTAATACTTGAATGGTCCTCTTCGATTGCCCTTCCGTCTGTGGATGAAAGGCTGTACTAAAAGTGAGTTGTGTGCACAATTCATCATGCAATTTTCTCCAAAACTTGGATGTGAATTGGGTACCACGGTCTGAGATGATAGAAAGGGGCACCCCATGCAACCTTACTATCTGTTACACATATACTTTAGCTAATTGTTCAGCATTATAATTTGCTCTTACTGGAATGAAATGGGCTGACTTAGTCAATCTATCAATCACCACCCAAATAGAATTAAACTTCCCAAAAGACTGAGGAAGACCAACCACAAAATCTATAGCTATTATTTCCCACTTCCATTCCGAAATTGGGATTCTTTGAAGTAAACCTGCAGGCCCTTGATGTTCATACTTTACTTGTTGACAATTTTGACACTTCGCCACAAACTCCGCTATGTATTTCTTCATGTCTGGCCACCAATAAACTCGCTCCAGATCTCTATACATCTTGGTCACACCCAGATGAATAGAATATCGCGAACCAAGAGACTCCACCAACAATTTCTCAACCAAGTCATCTACTCTAGGGACAAATTCTTCCCTTGAAATTGAGTACACCATCCGCATCAAGAGTTGTCTCTTGTGCCTTACTAATCGCAGTCTTCTTTCTAAGCTCCTCCAAATTTTCATTTTCAACTTGTTTGGCCTTGATCTCCTCAATGAAAGTGGATTTTACTTCAATACTAGCTAACACCCCACATCTTTCTGAGATGCCCAATTGCATGAATTTAGACTCCAAAGTCTGAATTTCTTTATCCAAAGGTCGTTTGGTTACATGTAAGCAAGCTAAACTACCCATAATCACCGTTTTTTGACTCAAAGCTTTTGCCACCACATTATCCTTGCCCAGATGGTATTGATTGGTCACATCATAATCTTTTAGTAACTACATCCACCTTCGCTGTCTCAAGTTTAGATCCTTTTGACTGAACACATGCTGCAAACTACGATGATCGGTATACACTTCACACTTAACACCATCCTGAGCTAGGATTTATGGTCGTTTGAAGTTGACCAAAAACTCATACTTATATAACTTAACTAATTTTCCAGATTTTTCCTACTTTCCAAAAACAACTCTTTCTAAATCTATCTCTTTCTAGCTCTTCAAATAGCGAGGTGTTACAACAATCAACTGCAACTTCAATACGGTATTATCGAATATCGTACCAAATTAAAGTTTAGTTTATCAATTACTAAATAACAGAATGAAAATTTAAAATTTTAGTGTATGATATCTACCTTTAATTACCAATTACCAAACTCAAATTTGAGAATTTCGAACCGAACACCAAACACACACCCCTAAATTAATTCTTCCCAAATATCCAACTATTAAAATTAACAAAAAGGGTTTTGGTACCGATGATTAATTCATTATTCCAAAAGTTGGAATTAATCCCTCAAAAATTTTCTCTTTGTCAACTTTATCTTCTACCCGATAGTATTATTTTTTCCTAAAAATTAATATATTGGCTCCTCAATAATTAATGATCTTGCATGAATATTATTATAAAATATTACTCCCTTTATTTCATATAACTGAATTTTTGAGATTTTTTTCATTGTTGAAAATAGTTGAAATGTTCAATGTTTAAGATGGATGTTAATTTTTTTTCAATATTTGTGCTCTTCTTTAATGAAGTTTGATAGTTTCTAGGAAACAAAGACCACTACTTATAAATTAAATCATGATTTAAATTATGTCCTTGATATAGTGGAGTATGATATAGATGTCAATTACACCAAGAAGTTGATTTCACTTATTATCTTCATTACTTCCCTCTATTATGAAGATTTATTCGTCAATATGTCCACACATGCATACAAAATCTATTGTATATAAGAAATAGATTTCGTATGCATTTTAAGAAATAAAATATTTGAATGAACACATGGTAGGAATGCATATTTTAAAAGAGAAAATAATTGTTTTCGTCCATGTGTTATCGTTTTATTTTGTTTTTGGTCCCTATGATAGCTCACTAATCATACTTAACCTTTAATTAATCAAAGTAAGTGATTTTAGTCCTTCTACTAACGCTGAATATAAATTTAAACAGATCAGTTTTGGTGTTACAACAAGAAACACTTCCATGCAGAGAGAAAAACCTAAAGATAGAACAAGTTTGTAAGTTCTCCTGTAACATCTTTTCTCATTCACAACCATATCACAGCCTAAATCTCTTCCTCAATTTGAATGTGAATTAATCCTCTAATACACTACTTTATGTGTTCGTTGGTTAATGAACAAGTTTTCTGTTTAGTTGCCTCCCCACTTATACGAGAATACAATCTAGACACTCCTCCTGCAACACTGAAAACAACTCGGTACACTTATTTAAGAGCAACAATATCAGTCAATTTAACAATAAAATGTTGAAGCAAGAATAGGCTACAATTCACGCCGGCATGTAAGTACTCAATTAATTTAGTTATAGCCAAGGTCATTGATTATATGAAAATATGAGTAAAATATTGAGTTATAGGATTACTAACACAACATCTAATATTTACATGAAGAATAAATATAATTATTTTAAAAAAAAGCTATAAGAATTATAAAAATCAAATATTTGTAGTGTCTATTCTAAATTTGTATGACATATTACATTTTGTGTTTGTTCTACATATTAGATGACATAATCATATTGTAACGACCATATTGAATAATTCTAATGATGAAACAGGGGTAATAAAAGGGAATGTGATTTATTATTGGTGTGTGATGTGTTGAGAATGATTTGAAAGACGTATTGATTAATGTTTTATGTCGTATAACGATGTATTGTTGTGAATTGTGCATTGTTATGGAAAAGGTCATCTCCTCATTATTTGTGTGAACATGTCATTTGCATTGGTTTTGAGACATGGTTGTGACAAGTGTTATATGAATTGAGGAAGAATAAGAAATCAAAGAGTATGTAGCATTTTAAGGGACGTGTCGTGCATTGCGACATATATTATGATTTGAGGGACATATCATTGTGATAGATTCTATTATCGAGGGATGTTATGCACACCGCGATGAATTTCTATTATTAAGGATCGTATCGTATGCCTCAATGGATGCATTGACGGATATATATGTCCCTTGGGTCCCGGACTGAGAAACAATGGGTGTGTATCACTAGGTCAGACATGCATTACCATACTTGACATTGCATTTCATTATAGTGCATATGTTTATCATTTGTGAACTTGTGAGTGCCTTTCAGTTGAACTTGTGATTGATGAAGTTGATCTTGTATGTTACTGATCTGTAATTGTTGTACTTGAGTTGTGTGCTATGAAATTGTGAACAGTTAGGTTGGATTGATTTTATGCAGGTTGTAATTGTGGAGGTTCGGTTGGGGTGGTAGGAGTACCCGTATTCTATATTCTTAACTTGTATTTAGGAGTTCGCTTGATGAGTACCATGCGGTTTGGTACTCACGACTTGCTTCTACATTTTTGTAGGTTATCAACCCAGATTTTCACGATACTCTCTCTTATCTTCTTCTCTGAGGCTTCCTATGGAGATTTGTGAGGTAGCTGATTGTCATCTCCTCACACCTTTTTACTCCTACTTATGATCTTGTTCTACTTTAGAGACAACATCATTTGAGACTTGTTTATTTCTTTCAAATCTATTGTAATACGTTAGAGGCTTGTACACGTGACAACCAGGTTTTGGGGGTAGATGTAAGATAATTATTAATTTCCACATTATTTTATAGTATTAAACTTTTATTCTCACTTTTCTTTCGCATTTTTTTATTATTTGGGTTTTAGGCTGACTTATTTTGGTGGGATAAGACGAGTGTCATCACATCCATTTTTGGGTCGTGAGGAAATGGTATCACAGCCCCAGGTTCATAGGTTTCACGTGCTCACAATCCTAGTCTAGTAGATTTTTGGGTATCGGCGTGGAGATGTATTTTGTTATCTTTGAGAGGCTATAGTGACTTTTAGAAAAAATCTTCAGTTTTGGAATCTCTATCATGCGTCCTTGGTCCGATCTGATTCTTATCTCTTCCTTCCATTCACTGTAACTTGTAGTGATGACTCATGCGTCGTTCTTCTTCTGAGAAATTGATGTGTCGTATATGGCTTTGATGTTAGACCTGATACTAAGGTGAAAGTCATAGACTTATGAGAATGATGTGTGGTCAGATTCAAAATGTTCAGTAATTTTAAGGGGTTGAGTTAGGTGATGGCTCGACAAAACATTTTGAGGATATCTGAATGATGAGCTGGATAATGGTCCAAGGAACTTCGTAAACGTATTTTATTTTTTGGGGTAGTTACCCAGCAACAGTGAATAGTAATTATGTGGTATATATGATAGTTGGAGTGGTTCAACAATTGGAAGTGGAATTATGAAAGGAATAAATAGGTATGCACATTGTGACTTTGAAAACTATAGTTAGTAAAGATGTCATAACAAGTAAGTATTGCTTAACATATGATGAGACCTATGTTGCATTAATCGAGGTCAGAATTTGTACTATGATTTGGGTCTATGTCAAAAGGGTCATGATACGACTTCTACAATGATCCTGATTCTTACTTGGTTAGAATTATGAAGTGTGTTACTCCTGCTATCGACCTTATTTGAGAAAGAATATATATCAATTTGGTAGTTATTGTAGTTACTTAATGGGAAGAAATATGTGGCTATTTGGGTACAATCTTTCGATTGGTATGATATATTATAGTGGTGGATCTAACGGACATTCACGATATAATGCTAGTGGTATATGAAAATGGATACGTCAATTTTCAAGTGTAAATACTAACTACTTAAGGAGTTATCAGTTTTACCACATGTTCATAAAATGATATTCGATGTTTCATTCATATTTAAGAACCAACTAGTTTGTTAGTACAAAAACTTGAGTTAAGCATTGTTTTTAAGGAAAACTATAGTGGTGGATCTTTGGTAAGGTATTAATGTGTTCAGGTTCTGAAGTGTATTTCGTGGATCTAATTAGGATTGGTAATTTCACCGTAAGCTCCAAATAAGGGGATTCACATCGAATTGACAAGCTTATGGGTAAAAAAAGTCCATGGAATATACTTGTGTGAAGGCAATTAAGGATTTTACTAAGAAAATGAGTATAAAATTGGGTTAGTCCATTGTATTTTGTTGGTATAATTGGATCAAGGTTGTAGTTGTGGAGGTTCGCTTGGGGTGGTAGGAGTACTCCTATTCTATATTCTTAACTTGTGTTTAGGAGTTCACTTGTTGAGTGATGGGTTCGAACTGATTAGGGTGTTATGCGCGCGGAAGCTTACAATTGCATATCATATGGTTTATAAATCAGATGACGAAAACTTATACTAAAAATAAAAAAATATTATATGAAATTTGTCCAATTAGCCTACATATTAAAAAAACATTAAAATTGTCGAGAGAAAATCTCTCCATAAACAAAAGTCTCTGAATGACTACATTGTGGATACTATTGTTGTTCTTTATGAGAATAGAAATTTTCAATTTATAGATCTCCAAACTTTTCCCCTAAGAAAAGAATAAACCAAATATGGAAAAATATTATATTTATCTTTCAGGAAAAGTAAAAATATTTATGGTAATGTTTTGTCTTTTCTTTTAGGAAAAAATAAACTTTAAATAAAGTGAGAAAATTAGGGTAAAACCCTAACAAATCTCCTCTTTTGGCTGGATTTTCTTGAGAAAACTTGATCCACCTTCTTCACACGCATGATAATCGTATTCTTTACGTAGTCTTCATCACTATTGCTTGCCATGGTTAAAATAAGGTTTAAAATATATGGGCTAAAAATGGTTTTAAAATATTTAATTTTTATTTTTAAAATTGCAACAACATGAATGTTAAAAATATGGTTTAAAACTTCTTCTCCACATGTAGTTGGACAAAATCTTCATTATCATCAAATTTGTTACAAATTCGTTTGAAACCGCTTGAATGCATCTTCAACCATGATTAACCATTGGATCATGGGATCGTTGAACCATATGCTCTGATACCACTTGTTGGATTCGAAAGTGACTAGAGTGTGGAAGCTTACAACTCCAGATCATATAGTTGATAAATCAGATGATGAAAACTTATCCTAAAAATCAAAATATTATTATTTGATTTGACCAGTTGGTGTACATATTTAAAATTTAATAAAAAGACATTAAAAGTGCAGAGGGAAAAATCTTCCGATAAACTAAACTCTTAAAGGTCTACATTGTGGATGACATTGTTGTTCTTTATGAGAATAGAGATCTTCAATTTGTAGATCTCCAAACTTTTCCTCTAAGGAAAGAATAAACCAAATATGAAAGAATATCATATTTTTCTTTCAGGAAAAGTAAAAACATTTATGGTAATGTTTTGTCTTTTCTTTTAGCAAAAAATAAACTTCAAATAAGGTAAGAAAATCAGGGCAAAACCCTAACACTGAGTATCGTATTGTTTGGCACTCACCCCTTGTGTCAAGACTCGAGCCTACACCCTGGACGTGGCCGGCACTCGAAGACCATTGCTGGTCCCCAAGCGAACCCTCATCCTAGCTGACTACAAGCGGAAGACTAACTCAAGAATGCAAAAGCTTAAAAATTGAATAAAATTCATGAAACTTAAACACAAGCTTTAACTCAAAAGAAAACGGAATAAAAATAAATTATTCAACTTGCCATAAAATAGCAACTTAAGTCTTTAAAGCATTTAATAAAATAAATAATATAGACTTCTCAACTATACTGACTATCTATGAAGCCTCTAAATGATAAAGATGGAAGTCGGGTCAAGACCCACGACATCCTGACTAAACTGAAAAGTAAATGAAATCCTCCAGAAACAAGGAGGCTCACCATAGCTAACTCGAACTCCCAGATGTATCGACGAATCTCTTGTGGATGATCCTGAATACTTGTGTCTGCATCATGAAAAAATGAATGCCAAATGGCTCAGTACGTGGAATGTACGAGCATGTAAGGGGAATTCCAAAACATAACATAAGCTTGAAACTTGATAAAAAGGAAACATACTTACCTCTTCAGTATGTGGAATGTACGAGCATATAAGGGGAATTCTAAAACATAAACATAAGCTTCAAACTTGATAAAAAGGAAACATACTTACCTCTTCTCAAACTTACTCAACTCAAGGAATATTCAAGGATAAGATACTCAACTCAAATATATGATATTTGACTTTGCATACTCAACTCAATATAAAGCAACAATACACATGCAATATATGGAAAGCTTTATAAAACAGTAAAAACAACTTAGTTCGTTAAAGAAAAAATGCAATAACAGACTCAACTTTACTTATATAATAAAGTAATATAGTTTCTGTGGGAGATTCTCTAACCGACAACCACCACTACGAGCCTAAGTGGTGATATAGCGTTCTTACCATCACACTGCCAGACTGTCCTATACTTTTCCGTCATATAGAACTACTTAACTTAGTGGATCCACTTGCTTAACTTATGTGATCATCTAAAAAGGATGACTCATTAATACCCATGATGGCTACATGGTTTATGGAGACTTGAGTTAATATGAACTCACATCACCATATCGGTGTTCAATACTACTCCCAAAAATATACTTGGCTCATATGTTTTAAAACAACTTCTTTCTTTGGGTTGAGATAATTACTCTAAAACTTAGCTTAAAAGCTCTCTTGGAATCGATGTTCCCTAATTTCTTGCTCAAAACTCTTTTGTAAATCTCAGTTTCCACTCATCTTAAATGTGAAAACCTTTACTCTTGGGAATACTTAGTTACCATATATCATTTTAAAGAAAATGAACTTTACCTTACTCTTTACTGAACTTCGAAGCTTAAGTCTTCAATCAAAGTTTAAACATTTGTAGAATACTTCTTAAAATATGGTTCATGCCGAATTATGGACATCAACAACTCAATGCAAGATTTTCAATAACTATAGATAGAACTCAATACTTGGAACTCAAGAACTTCAATGATACTACTAATTTCAAGAATGCTCAACTCAGAGGGTTCATGCGGAATTATGAGCATGAACTACTCTACTCAAGGACTCAAAGATACTTCTCATCTTAAGATTGTTCGACTTATAATGTTTATGCGGAATTATAGGCATTAACAAATTTACTCAAGGGTCAAAATATCAATAGGGAACTCCGGTATATGACTCTTCTCATTCTCATACTTACTTCTCAAAACTTAACTGAAATCGATGGTGGATCTCAAAGGATTCACAATTGAACTCACAGACTTTCTTGAACTCTACTCTTAACTCTCTCTTGAATGTGAATTATGAATTCAACAGTTATGGTTCATGATAAGAAAGATCTCATGATGACATAGTAGACTCATGAATACATTCTCCTCATCCTCATACTCACTTGTTCGAGTCTTGAAACAAGTTACTAGAAGTTGTAAAAGACTCCTCAAAAAGACTCAAAGGGACTTTCTCAAAATGTCCAAAAGAACACTCAAGACTTGACTCTTAACTATACCTTGAATGTGATTTATGAATTCAAGGTTGTGATTTCTAATAGGAATGATCTCATGATGTTTAGGAGTGTTTTTAGATAGTTAAACATGAAAAACGATCAAGAAATCACTGTCTGGAAGCAAGTCCGCGATGCGGAGATGAATTAAAATATTTGGTCGCGAATTAACTTTTGAGGCATAGAGGTCTGTGACCTCTCCACGACACGAAGACAAACTTTATAAAATAGGGAGGTAGGTCTGCAACGCGGAGCAAGGTGCCAGATTCGTCCGACTTTTTTCTTCTTCTTTTTCTAACCCCAATTCACCTAAATTCGGTTCTTTTTCTCAATTCCTCTTTAGATTTAGATACCCAGCACATGAACAGAAGACCCTACTCATAACCAATTGTAAAATCGACATGATTTCATCGAGAACTCAATAATCTCATATAAACTCAAGAACTGAAGTCAATTTCAAGAACATCATACTTTCAACTTTCTAGAATGAACTTAACACTGAAATTAACATGATTGGCTTGTCGGTGAACAAACCCAACACTATGTAAGCTCACATACCTGAAAGATCCATCTTCTTGAAGCAACTTGTAGGAAAATCTGGGAAGATGAACCTAGCCTTAGCATTTCTTGATCCCTTGAGCGTAGAATTTTTGGAGTGGATGAGAGGGTTTGATTTATAAAAAACTGGTTTTCTACACGGTTAGGGCAATTTAGATAACCTCCTAAGGGTTTTTAGGACCAAAATACCGTTAAAGAAATAATTAAAACGAGCTGGGAGTCGGAATAATTTTTCACCAGGCAGTGAGGTCTGTATTGGCTCCGTAACGCGGAGCCATCACAGAGCTGCTGCCAGGTTTGTGCGTTGTTAGTAAATCGGTCATAACTTTTTCCTCAAAGCTCGGAATTTTGCAAACTTGGTGGAGTTGGAAAGAGGACTCGAAGGGATTTGATTTCTATCTTGCAGCGCACCTAACTCATCTTGTACTATGAGTTATGATCATTTTAATTTGATCCAAAACTTAAGAAAAACTTAGGAATGACTTGAATGAACTCTCTTTAGTTTTTTGTTGGAACTCAAGGTGCTTCATCTAGTGACCTTAATACTCAAGAAATTTTAAATTCCTTGCAAAAATCTCACTCAATACGAAGAATGGTTCGAGTTTTAGCTCAAAATTTTCTAGGGTGTTACACCTTGTTTCTACATTTGTGTAGGTTATGAGCTCGGATTTTCATGATATTCTCTCTTATCTTCTTGTCTGAGGCTTCCTATGGAAATTTTTGACGTAGCTGATTGTCATTTGAGCAGATCTTTTTAATCCTACTTATTATCTTGTTCTACTTTAGAGACAACATCATTTGAGACTTGTTTATTTCTTTCAAATCTATTGTAATACATTAGAGACTTGTAAACGTGACAAGCAGGTTTTTGGGGTATATTTAAGTTAATTAACAATTTCCACATTATTTTATAGTATTAGACTTTTATTCTCCATTTACTTCCGCATTTATCATATTACTTGGGTTTTAGGCTGAATTGTCTTGGTGGGATAAGACGAGTGTCATCAATCCATTCTTAGGTCATGACACATATTCTTATATATTTTTTTAAAATAGATGAAAATGAAAATTCAGAAGTGCACACAGTTAAATGTGTAATAATTATAAACTATGATACAGATATTTCAACTTTTTTTATAAACTGAAGTTTGCATAACTCAAATTCAAAATTAATTTGGATTTACATTATTGGTTACATATTTTTGTGTTGGATTTATATCATTTACATTTTCTATTAGAGATGTTTATTATAATAACACTTATAGATTCTACCTTTTCTTTCACATGACAGATGAAGGTGAAGATTCATATATGTACACCATTAAATCATCATATCATATTATTATTATAAGTGGAAAGATTTTGTCTTCGATGTTGGATTACAGTTTTGTCCTTGTTGTTAATTAAAATGTTTTAAAAACCTAATAAATTAATTATTAAGTAATATTATTTTAATTATTTTTTATATTATGAGTTATTTATTAGCATTAAAATTAAATAATTATTAATTATATTGAATAATGAATTAGCCAAAAGAAATAATTACAAATAAATGCAAGTGCATGTATGGTGAAGAACCCAAGAGTTATTTGTATGACTTTTGAATTTCTATATAACATTAAGATATATTTCCTAACTTATAAATAAACTTGTGTGCTTCTTGAGAATGTACTTTCCTATATTGTCATGAAGTAGTCTTAATTAGTTTTTTTGATTTTACTTGTTTCGTTAAGATAATGAACCATGTTGATGCTCATGATATGAACGAATTGTCATCAGTTTCATTATCAAGGAGTGAGGAATAATGAAGAACCACATGACTTAATATATATATATATATATATATATATATATATATACCTCAACAACTTGACGGTAAGAGATTTTTTAAAAATTAGTCACATATCATTACTGTATCTCTTTATTGTTTAATTTCGATATTACTTCTCTTTTGCTTCTTGTATCATTTCATATTTGTCTTGTAGTCATTAACTATTCCCATTTTTCAAGGTTGAAGAGTTGTTGAATGAAAGAATATCTACAGATGCACACATATATTATGTTCTGTTTGTAGTTTCTATTATATATTTTATATTTTATATTTGATCAATTTTGTTTTCTTTTTATATTTAACTAGAGAACTTATCTGCGCTTCGCGCTGTTGTAGAAAACAGTAAGATATCAATTACTTCTTCCGTCCATTTTTATTTGCCTACTGTACTAAAAATAGATGTCAAACAATACTTGTCCAATTTGAAAATCAATGAATTATTTATCTAATTTGTGTCTATTTTACCTTACTATTAGATACTATTCAATATTTAATACATTTTCCAAAGCATTAAATTTAATATATTTAAAATGTAATATAATATTACCTTATTATTTATTGTTTCTTAAGGCGTTTGTTTAATAGTGGATAACTACTGTTGAATTTAGCTCATCTTTTTATAATCGCCAAAAACTTGAAATTGTTTAAACTCCCTCTAACTTCTGAAATATGATACTTGCACCCCCGGGAGGTTTACTTTATCAAGTTTCGCCGCGAATTAATTAGTGGTGTTTGTTTAGACACTTTAGTGGGGAAAATGACATTATTTTGATATAATCTGGACATAAAATATTTTGTTAGTAATTAGCAGACTTTGCCAACGAAGCATAAGTTATTATTTTGACAAAAAAAGTATAAAATACAAAATAAAAGAAAAATCATAGAAAGAGAATGTAAAAAAGTGCACTAATTTTTTTACGATCTTAATCATTAAAAATAGAAGGAAACAATACGAAATCAATGCACAATCTTGCGAGCTCTTGTCGATGTCCACTTCCACAAATTGATCATCATTCAATACCCTTCATCTTATTCTTCAAGTCAAACTAAAGCATGTAAACACCAAAAACATAACAACTTAAAGAGCTAATAATGTGATCATTTCTACAAATTCTTACGGTATCCTTATTTATAGTACTACAATATGAAATATCAAATAATGTCATGTCTATTAATTATTTTAGGGTTTATGATCATAAAAGATGTGAGAGTAATGAAAATAAAGATCATTAAATTACATTAACCGCTTGTTTGGATGGTTGGCTTGTTAATCTAATTTTATTGTATTGTATCGTTAAACTAACCGTAATAACAAAATTTCTCATTATTTTATAAGAAATGAGTTCTTAACATTACACATTTAATATTACTAAGAGAATAAAATGTGTTAATTTTCAAAAAACAAATGTAATATAACATATAAAGTAGGAAAAAATAAAAAAAAATCTCCAAAAAGAGAAAGATACCGCAAATTCAACCTCAGTGAAATTTCTCAACATCACACTAAATCCCAATAAAATGTAATCATATTGTAATGACCCGAAAGGTCATTTTGGTAATTTTTCGTGGAAATGACTATTTTCCCCATTCGGTAGTTGCCTCGAGTCCCATGTTTTGTGGTTGTAAATTGGTTTGAGGAAAAGTTGGTAAAAACTTGAGTTTTTGAGAAGTTGAGTGTTTATGAGTTAAAGTTGGTTAAAAAGTGTTTTTTTTAGTCATTTGGAGTTCCGAGACTCGGATCGGATTTCCGTCGATCTCGGCAGTTTTAGAATGTCGAAACAGGTCTGTGTGAAGTTACAGAGTTGAAACGAAGAATTGAGGTCCTAAGTTGCTAAAGTTGTGAAATTTAGATAAAGAGTTGACTTTGGTCAACATATGAGGTTCCGAGGCTCAGATTGAAATTCCGAGAATACCATTGGTTTCGGAAGGCAATTCTAAGTCTAGAATGAGCCTTGGTTGAATTTTTAGACGCTCCGTTTATGTTTCTAATTATTTTTAGGCGTTAAACTAGTTTCTTGGCATCTCATTGAATTTCGGGTCAAGGAGCCCTCGAATTCAAATTCCGACGGTTCCATTGAGTCCGAAACGTCGAATTTAGTGGGGGTACATATTTAGTTTGTGTGCACGAGATTCCGAACGAATCCCGAGGGTCCAACGGGGACTTAACCTTTGGTGTTATTGCTGTGTTTCAGCTGCAACAACAGTTTTTTTTCCTTTTTAAAGTCAAAATCAGTAGCTATTTAACCACAACTTGAAAATACCCATTTCTCCATTTTTAGACTTTCAGAGCTCGAAAATAGGCGATTTCAAGTGGTTTTTCGCAAGGAATTCATTGGGTAAGTTATTTCCAGCTTATATCTTTGATTTCCATCGATTATTTATGGATTTTAACATCAAAATTTGAGATTTCAAGTGTAAAATTTGGGGGTTTTTGCTTAACCCGAATTTAATAGAAATATTGAGTTTGTGAACTCATTTCAACTCCTTTTTCGAAACAGTTTTCACTATTGGATTCTAAATTTCTTGGGGAATATTTTTCACTAAAAATTTCCAGATTTCGAGAATATTTTCCGGAACAAGATTCTTGACCATTTTACCCCTTTTCTCCAAATTTCACGATATTGGTGTTGTTAGATTCGTATTGATTGTGGGATTCCATTTATGAATAGATTGTGGTGATTTGGAGCGTGCTCAGAAGGGTAAAACTCAAATTTGAGTTACTAGTTGAAGTGTTTTGAGGCAGGTGACCTCTAAACTTTGTTAAACTCTTCGACTACACATGACTACTTTCCTAATTGTGTTGGGGAGTAATGGGGATTGAGGATGGGTTTTATTTGTTGATTGAAATTGTTGTAAATGAAAGATGGGGCATAAAACGAGCTAAATGTGTGATAGGTGACTTGAATTTGTTGAATAAGTCATGTGATAACTGATATTGAGGGGATAGAAGAGCATGAGTAGGCTATGATTAATACAGACATTGATGTTGAGACAAAGGATGTGTAATACTATGATATGGTCGTGATATGATTGTGATTGAGACAGATGATGTGTAATACTATGATGTGGTGGTGATATGGTTGTGAGTGAGACAGATGATGTGTAATACTATGATGTGATCATGATATGATTGTGATTGATGAGATGTGCATATTCATTATTCATCCCATGTGTGAACTATCTGTTGCATGAGTTCTGAAACACTGATATGAGGATGGATGGATATGAGACACAGTTGAGGCTAGCTCCGGCTAGCGAATTGGATGTCAATGGAATCTGGTTCCGGCGGTGATACATGGTCCATGTGTGGCCCCCATGTGTTCTGATTTGAGTATTCAGCGCGGTCTGATTACGTCAACAGATGTGTATCTTATGACAGACATGTATCACGACTATATGACATCATTATTGCATTTGCATCGTATTTAACTTCATCTTTGTTTGTGGTGTGTGGATTTTACCTACTTGCCCCTCTTCATGTGATATATGATCCATTTGCTCTTATATGAGGATATGAGGTTGACGTTGAGATACTGTTGAATATATCTGTTGATTATGAATTGTGTAGTATAGGTTGTTGGTTCGCTGTTAGAATGAAGTTTCGGTGGTTCGGTTGGGATTGAAAGGAGTTGTTTGTAGCTGCTAGTTTAGCTTAGTTTAGTGTTACTTGCGAGTAACTGTTGCTTTTGGTACTCACACTTTCTTCTACATAGTTGTGTAGGTTGACAACTCTATCAAATCCGGATTATTACTCATCTTCAGATTTAGGCTTTCAGACTTACTAGAGAGGTAGCGGTTCATTCCAGACGTGCCCTCAAGTTATCTATATTTACTATTCTGTTATATTCTAGAACTTTACTATGAGACTTGTATATTTTATTCAGATTCTGTATTAGAGGTTTGTACATGTGACAACCAATTCTAGGGTTATGTTGAGTTTATTTAAAGACTTCCGCTTATCTTTCTATCTTATTCTTGTTTTATAAATTTTGTATCGTCGGGTTTTTGGGTGTTAGGCTAACGTGTCCGGTGGGGTTTGGGCACGTGCCATCACATCTGGTTTTGGGGTGTGTCAAATGGTATCAGAGCCCAGGTTCGAAGGTCTCACATGTACAAACCAAGTCTTAGTAGAGTCTCGAGGATCGGTACGGAGACGTCTGGACTTATCTTCGAGAGGCTACGAAGACTGTTAGGAAAGACTTCCTTTTTTTCATTCCGTTCTTATCGTGCGAGGTTGTTATCGTGGGTGCTGAGTATCGCGTGTTGTTTTTGGCAGATGCCGAGGAATAGAACTACCGAAGTTAGGGGGAGGCAGCCCCCGAGGTCAGAGTTGAGGCCCCAGCTAAGGTTAGAGGTCAGGCTAGAGGCCGAGGACGTGGTCGAGGCCGTGCCAGAGGAGCGGCACCTGCCCGAGGCCGAGGTAGAGAGCCTTCACCTGAGCCACAGATTAGAGTAGCTACAGAGCAGGCTCCTGCGGGCCATGCACCCCCAGTTCATTATGACAGACTCGACAGGATGTTGGGGTTTTTGGAGCGTCTTGCTCAGGGTGGAGAAGGTATACCAGCGGGGTTACAAGCTGGGGTAGGGGCACAGGCCCCTGGTTAACAGCATCAGATTCTAGTGGTTCCAGAGCTGGTGGTTCAGCCCCCACAGGTTCCAGCACCGGTTGTAGGTGTACCGGCGGCCCTTGAGGTGGCCTTGGCAGATGATGACCAGGTCTGCTATGAGCGGTTTCAGAAGATGAAACCACCTCAGTTTTTATGGTGCTAAGACTGATGATGCTCACGAGTTTTTGACCTTGCGTCAAGAGATGTTGGCGGCGGTACGCATGTTAGATGAGAGGGGCGTCCGATTTGTGTCCCTGCAGTTACGCGGTGTCGCTAGGGCTTGGCTGAGGACCTTCATGAGTTTGAGACCAGCGAGATCTCCTCCCATGGAGTGGAGTGAGTTTGCTAGTGCCTTCGAGGGTCGTTTCATCCCTTGGAGTGTACAGGAGAAGAGCCGTATGAGGTTTGAGAGTGTGGTGCAGGGTGGCATGTCAGTCGCATGTTACGAAGCTCGGTTCTGTCAGTTGTCGAGACAGGCCTTTGATTTGATTTCGGGTGAGCCGGAGCGGATTCACAGATTTGTCAGGGGTTTGACTCCCACTATCCGTAGTTATGTGTTCAGATCATCTCGAGAGGGTGCTTCTTTCCAGACTATAGTGAGTACAGCTAGAGAGGCTAAGTTGCTTGAGCGGGATGATTTTGGTGGGCCCAAGAGGGTCCGTACAGGTGGTCAGTATTCGGGTACCTCGTCAGGAAGTAGGGGCCCACACAGGGTAGGCGGGTCCTTCCAGCGTCAAAGGCCAATTTGTCATCGGCCTGCTTTTGTGTTATTTGATCCTGGTTCTACATTCTCATATGTGTCTACATATTTTGCTTCCGGCCTTTAGTTGACTTATGATCGTCTGTCTGTGCCTATTAGAGTCTCTACACCCGTAGGTGAACCCTTAGTGGTGAATGGAGTATATCGATCTTGTCTTGTTTTCTTATCGGGGAATGAGACTTGGGTGGATATGATTTTTCTTGATATGTTAGACTTTGATGTCATATTGGGTATGGACTGGCTTTCCCCCTATCATGCACTTCTTGATTGTTATGCTAAGACTGTCACCTTAGCTATTCCGGGTATTCCTAGAGTGGATTGGAGAGGGACTAGTGGTTCGTATCCCAACAGGGTCATATCTCATATTCGGGCTCAGAGGATGATTGACCGGGGTTGTTTATCTTATTTGGCCTTCATTCGGGATGTTGTAGCTGAGTCACCGGCCATGGAGTCTATTTCGGTGGTTCAGGAGTTAGGGTTAATCTGGCCAAGATTGAGGCGGTTCAGGGTTAGACTAGACCTACATCACCTACCGAGATTCGGAGTTTTATTGGCTTGGCGGGTTACTATCGGCGTTTTGTTCAGGGATTCTCTACTATAGCTGCGCCGTTGACCAGATTGACTCAGCAGACGGTTCCTTTTCATTGGTAACCCGAGTGTGAGGCGAGCTTCCAAAGGCTCAAATCCCTATTGACTTCAGCCCCTGTCTTGACTTTGCCAGAGGAGGGTGTTGGATTTACTGTTTATTGTGACGCTTCAGTTGTTGGACTTGGAGGTGTTTTGATGCAGAAGGGTAAGGTCGTAGCCTATGCCTCTAGACAGCTGAAGGCACACGAGAGGAATTACCCCACTCATGATTTGGAGTTGGCGGCTGTGGTATTTGTGCTTAAGATGTGGAAACATTACCTATATGGTGTTTATTGCGAGGTATTTACTGATCATAGGAGCCTACAGTACATATTCACTCAGCGAGATCTGAACTTGAGACAGCGTAGGTGGTTGGAGTTGCTCAAGGACTACGACATGACCATTTTGTATCACCCCGGGAAGGCGAATGTGGTGGCCGATGCCTTGAGTAGGAAGACTCCTAGTATGGGGAGTCTTGCCGCGATTAGTGTTGAGAGGCGGCCTTTGGTTCGGGATGTTCAGAGGTTATTTGACAGCATGGTGAGATTTTGGGTTTCTGAGGAGAGTGGAGGTGTGTTTGCGTTCATTGAGGCCCATGCATCTTTGATGGAGCAGATTAGAGAGCATCAGTATGAGGATGAGAAGTTATGTCTCATCCGGGACAAGGTGACGAGTGGTGAAGCCAATAAGGCTAAGATTGACTCCGAGGGTGTATTGAGGATTGAGGGCCAGATATGTGTGCCCAAGGTGGGTGATTTGATCAAATTGATTCTTGAGGAGGCTCATTGTTCTAGGTATCCTATTCATCCCGGAGCGGCGAAAATGCATCATGATCTTAGTCAGCACTATTGGTGGTGCGGGATGAAGAGGGATATTGCAGAGTTTATGGCTAGGTGCTTGACATGTCAGCAGGTCAAGTGTGAGCACCAGAAGCCTGGTGGTGTCACTTAGAGGATGCCCATTCCTACTTAGAAGTGGGAGAGAATTGCTTTGGACTTCGTAGTTCGATTGCCTACCATCGTGGGTGGTTATGATTCTATATGGGTGGTCGTCGACAGACTGACCAAATCTGCTCATTTCTTCCCAGTTCGAGTGAGATATACAGCGGAGAAGTTGGCTCAGATTTATTTTAGTCAGATTGTGCGGTTACACGGAGTGCCGGTGTCCATTGTGTCTGATAGGGGTTCAGTATTCACTTCTCATTTCTGGAGAGCATTACAGCATGATTTGGGCACTAGACTCGACATTAGCACAGCTTTTCACCCTCAGACTGACGGGCAGTTTGAGAGGACTATTCAGGTGTTGGAGGACATGCTTCGGGTTTGCGTGATCGACTTTGGTACTAGATGGGATCAGCACTTGCCATTGGCAGAGTTCGCCTACAATAACAGATATCATTCTAGCATTGGGATGGCACCTTTTGAGGCACTGTATGGTAGGCGGTGTAGATCACCTATTGAATCGTTTGATTCAGCGAAGGTGGACAGCCTTGGTACTGATATTCTTAGAGAGGATATGGAGCGTGTTCGTGTGATTCAGAGTAGGCTCTTGACTGCCTAGAGCAGGCAGAAAAGCTATGCTGACAGGAGGGTTCGACCCTTAGAGTTCATGGTGGGTGATCGAGTTTGGCTTCGGGTATCGCCCATGAAGGGTGTGATGAGATTTGGGAAGAAGTGCAAGCTCAGCCTTAGGTTCATTGGCCCATATGAGATTTTAGAGAGGATGGGAGAGGTGGCTTATAAGTTAGCCTTGCCACCTAGTTTTACAGTCGTGCATCCAGTTTTCCATGTTCCTATGCTCCGGAAGTATGTTCCGGACGAGTCTCACGTGATTTCGGTTGAGTCGGTGGAGTTGAGTCCAAATTTGACATTTGATGAGCAGCCTATAGCTTTCTTGGACAGACAGGTTCGCAAGCTCCGGACCATGGACATCGTTTCAGTGAAGGTTCAGTGGAGGCATCAATCAAATAGGGAGGCGACTTGGGAGTCCGAGGATGATATGCGGGTTCGATATCCCCAGCTTTTCGAGGCTTCAGGTACTTTGTTTTACTTTATGTTCGAGGACGAACAGGGTTTTTAGTGGTGAATGATGTAATGACCCGTAAGGTCATTTTGGTAATTTTTTGTGGAAATGACTATTTTGCCCTTTCGGTAGTTGCCCCGGTCCCATGTTTTGTGGTTGTAAAGTTGGTTTGAGGAAAAGTTGGTAAAAAGTTGAGTTTTTGAGAAGTTGAGTGTCTATGAGTTAAAGTTGGTTAAAAAGTGTTTCTTTCAAGTCATTTGGAGTTTCGAGACTCGGATCGGATTTTCGTCGATCCCGGCGGTTTTAGAATGTCAAAACGGGTCTGTGTGAAGTTACGGAGTTGAATTTGGAGTTGAAACGAAGAATTGAGGTCCTAAGTTTCTAAAGTTGTGAAATTTTGATAAAGAGTTGACTTTGGTCAACATATGAGGTTCCGAGGCTCAAATTGAAATTCTGAGAGTGCGATTGGTTTCGGGAGGCGATTCTAAGTGTAGAATGAGCCTTGGTTGAATTTTTAGACGCTTCGTTTGAGTTGCGAATTTTGATTATGGGATTCCATTTATGAATAGATTGTGGTGATTTGGAACGTGCTTGGAAGGGTAAAATCAATTTTGAGTTACTACTTGAAGTGTTTTGAGGCAAGTGACCTCTAAACTTTGTTAACCTCTTAGACGACACATGACTACTTTCCAAATTGTGTTAGGGAGTAATGGAGATTGAAGATGTGTTTTATTTGTTGATTGAAATTGTTGTAAATGAAAGATGGGGAATAAAACGAACTAAATGTGTTATATGTGACTCGAATTTATTGAATAAGTCATGTGATAACTAATATTGAGGGGATAGAAGAGCATGAGTAGGCTATGATTGATACATACATTGATGTTGAGACATATGATGTGTAATACTATGATGTGGTCGTGATATGGTTGTGATTGAGACAGATGTTGTGTAATACTATGATGTGGTCGTGATATGGTTTTGAGTGAGACAGATGATGTGTAATACTATGATGTGATCGGTAGTTGCCCCGGTCCCATGTTTTGTGGTTGTAAAGTTGGTTTGAGGAAAAGTTGGTAAAAAGTTGAGTTTTTGAGAAGTTGAGCGTTTATGAGTTAAAGTTGGTTAAAAAGTGTTTTTTTCGAGTCATTTGGAGTTTCGAGACTCAGATCGGATTTCCGTCAATCCCGGCAGTTTTAGAATGTCGAAACGGGTCTGTGTGAAGTTACGGAGTTGAAACGAAGAATTGAGGTCCTAAATTGCTAAAGTTGTGAAATTTTGATAAAGAGTTGACTTTGGTCAACATTTGAGGTTCCGAGGCTCAGATTGAAATTCCGAGAGTACCGTTGGTTTCTGGAGGCGATTCTAAGTCTAGAATGAGCCTTGGTTAAATTTTTAGACGCTCCGTTTGAGTTTCGAATTTTTTTTAGGCGTTAAACTAGTTTCTTGGCATCTTATTGAATTTCGCGTCAAGGAGCCCTCGAATTCAAATTCCGACAGTTCCATTGAGTCCGGAACGTCGAATTTAGTGGGGGTACATATTTAGGTTGTGTGCACGAGATTCTGAACGAATCTCGAGGGTCCAACGGAGACTTAAACTTTGGTGTTATTGCTGTGTTTCAGCTGCAACAACAGTTTTTTGCCCTTTTAAAGTCAAAATCAATAGCTATTTTCCCATAACTTGAAAATACCCATTTCCCCATTTTTAGACTTTGAGAGCTCGAAAATAGGCGATTTCAAGTGGTTTTTCGCAAGGAATTCATTGGGTAAGTTATTTCCAACTTATATCTTTGATTTCTATCGATTATTTATGGATTTTAACATCAAAAGTTAAGATTTCAAGTGTAAAATTTGGGGGTTTTTGCCTAACCCGAATTTAATAGAAACATTTAGTTTGTGAACTCATTTCAACTCCTTTTTCGAAACGGTTTTCACTATTGGATTCTAAATTTCTTGGGGAACATTTTTCACTAAAAATTTCCAGATTTCGAGAATATTTTCCGGAGCGAGATTTTTGACCATTTTACCCTTTTTCTCCAAATTTCACG
>JAJOOE010004545.1:0-60587 GCA_036250405.1 Solanum raphanifolium
TAGTTAAAGTTGTTAAGTTGTTTAAATAAGTTAAATTAAATAATGTGGTTTTGTTGATGGATTTAGTTGTTGGAATTAAGTCAAAACTAAACTAGTTCTAGTTATAAAGTTGTTTAAATAAGTTAAATTAATTAATGTGGTTTTGTCAATATTAAACTAGTTTTAGGACTACTACTAGTAAAATTATTATTAAATTTTATTTATAATATAATTGAATATCTATATTTTTGTAGATGGATCATCGTTTGTAGATGTATAATATGCATTATGAAACTGGTGCTGGTTTGAAACCTGAGTTTATTGACGGTGTTAAAATTTTTATTGAACATACAATGACACTTGACATTTTCAAGATTAATGGACTGGTTAGGTGTCCTTGTAGTGCATGTAAGTGCTTAAAATTTTTTAAACCATATAGAGTTATGGTTCATTTGTACCGTAATGGATTTAAGCCTAGATATTTTGTATGGATTGATCATGGAGAAAGTGATGGATTGGATGGTATCTTTTATAATTCGATGTCTGTTGATGTATATAATATGGTTGCACCACATGGCCAAATTAGGGTTGAACAAGTTAGAGTTGAACATGATAGGGTTGAATATGAATAATATATATCAATAGTGAATATATTTATGATATGTATATATATTGATGTCAATATTTATATTTAATATGCAGAATGACTTTCATAAGTACGTCGCTGAGAATCTAGATAGTTCGGTTCAATTGACACCTGAACTGTCCACTCAAATTTGGAAAGAAAAAGTGGTAGGGGGGGGGGGGACACACAAGGGTAGATGCTATGGTCTAGGCTCTCGCAACGATGTTAGACGCCTTCAGTCAGGCTTAGAAGGTATTGGATCGTCACATCAAGCTGAGGCACTTGACGGTGTTCAGATTGCTGCTATGTCGGATCAAATAGCTAAACTTACAACAGCACTAGCAGAGTCGGAGCAGAAAAGAGTAGCTGAACAACAAAGCATGAGTGAGACCGTTCAGCAAATCAAATAACAAGTGATGAACCTCACTCGTCGACCTACTACTTCGGCTCCCGATGACACCGACGACGAGAGTGATGAGGATGATTATGTAGATCTCACTCCCTAGTTTAGATCTGTGGACATTTATGAACTTTTTGAAATTTTAAAACGAATTTTAAAAGACTTTATAAGTCTTTAATTTATGATTTAGATACTTTTGAATGTTATTTTAAGTTTGTTGTTTTATGTTTTGTTTAGATTGTTTATAATTGTGTGTGTTTGATTGGGCTGAATAATGTAGAATTGAATTGAATTGCATTTGCAGGTGGGCAGCAGAAGCTGCGAGCTGCTACTGTCAAAAATATTGCAGAAAAAGCGACAGACAGCGTGGTTTAGTCCGTCGCTTTTTTGGGTTTTAATTTTTTTTAAAACCCAGAAAAGCGACAGACAGCGTGGTTTTGTCCGTCCCTTTTCTGGGTTTTTAATAAAATTTCCAGAAAAGCGACAGACTACGGCGCCCTTTAGAAATAAAAAAAAATTAAAATTAAAATAAAGCGACGCAGTCCGTTGCTTTTTAAAAAAAAATTCAAAAAAAAAGTAAAAAAGAGACGCAGTCCGTCGCTAAAAGAGACGCAATCCGTCGCCTTATTAGCGACGCAGTCCATCGCTTTTTTAGCGACACAGTCTGTCGCTTTTTTAAAAACGACGTTGTCCGTCACTTTTTAGCGACGCAGTCCGTTGCTTTTTGAAAAGCGTCGAGCTAAAAAGCGACGGAAGTGACTGCGTCGCTTTTCCGTCGATTTTGACCAAAAAAGCGACGCAGTCCGTCGCTTTTGGCCGTCCTTTTTTGACAATTTTTCAGTAGTGACACACACACACAACTTGAATTCATTCACAAAGGTATGAACTTTATCCTTGGTTGCCTACAATTTATTGATTTATTGTTTTATACTTGACTTAGGGTTAAAATTTTGCATATATTGATCATGTTTTCAATATTTACACCCTAGGGATGAATGTATTGTGAGTATTGTCGGATGATTGCATATATGTCATTAATGATGTTGAAATTGAGTTGCATTTAACCTAGGGTTTAAATTGTTGCACTATTTGTTGATTTGATTAAATTGTAAATGTAAACCCAAGGGTTGATTGTATAACATGAGTATTCGATGTTGGAAAAGCATAATTAATGTCGGTTGGGATGCTTCATTAAAATATATGATGAAATTGGGTGTGAAATAGACACGCTGGTGTGACATTTTGTGACCTATGAGTGTCTCCTGTGAACCATAGAAATTTCTTCCATCCATAGTTGCTCCTCGTAGACAAGTCATAAATGATCAATATCAGCCATTTCTCACATGTGTTTGTACATATTTGATATACACATCAATTATTGGACTTGTACAACCATCTATATATTTAAGGATAAATATTGTGGACTACGGAGCAAGTCTACGATGTGTAGAAATTTCTATGGCCGGTAGAACATTTTTCGTAGTCCTACTAAACACAAACCAGTAGCCTAAGTTAGGAATTACGGGTTGACATATGGTCCATAGTCATTTAAAAGGACCATACTAACAAACCGTAGTTCAAACTTCAAAAACACAAAACTTGGCTTCCTTTCCTACGATTGCGTCCGATGGCCCGTAGATACTTCTACGGTCCGTAGGAACTCAACCGTAGGACAAAAAAACTATAATTTTTGAATTTTATTTTTGTTTCTTAGTTTTGTTTTTCAGTTTTTCTTGCTCTCATTTAGAAATTTAAAGTTACTAATAATACTTCAACAAGTACAATGCTAATAAAAGGAGGAAAATCCACCGGACCTTGGACTCGAGCTCGGGATACTTCTAATATCACTTGATGGATGAGACCACCAATGATGAACAAAGTTGTTCAAAGTACAATCCTGAAGTGGGAGATGCTTTACCCAAAGAATTCTAGACC
This sequence comes from Solanum raphanifolium, assembly GCA_036250405.1. NCBI lineage: Eukaryota > Viridiplantae > Streptophyta > Magnoliopsida > Solanales > Solanaceae > Solanum > Solanum raphanifolium. The sequence continues at coordinate 2,940 of JAJOOE010004545.1, forward strand.
AGTCCAAAACATTCCAAACAATTATAGGTTGTTCTAAACCGATTGACATTACCAGACATCACAAGAAGTGGCTCTCTAGTCTGAAGAGAGAGCTGAAACATCAGGAAAAGAGAGTACCTTTGAAGTAGAGGCAACATTCAACTCTTACTCGGAGTCAGGTCATAATACGGTTCAGAGTCTGACTCTAGCTCATCTTAGCGATGAGGATTCACTACATACTAGAACCTCTAAGACGGGGTGAGTTGTTGGCAAGACAAATCGATGTTGCGTTATGGGCATATTTAATATCTACTTGGAGGCCGTCCATAAGAATGCACAGAACAAAAATGCCTAGCTTATTATGGAGGAGCGACATATACTTACCAGGAGTCATCACACTGTCCTGGCCATACATGAATTATTTAAGAGGTACAAATGTGAATAGATGGCGGACCCCCGGGAAGTATAAAACATTTATGGCCATGAATTTTAAAGCTCATATACGACAGTGGTGAAGAATGCCTTACCTCTGAAGGCCAAAGAGTTGGATCAACCCCCACTTCTGACCACTTTGGTACGGGACATTCCCGTAGATTTGTCTGAGTGCACAGTCCACCAGTTCATCAATGGACCATCCAATGATCAACCCATATCTATGGTAGAGTTTGATTATCAGATGAAGTTAGCCCAAAACAAAGCAACAATGAGGGATGCGATCTAGAAAGGGAATTTACTATAATGGGTATGGGTTATATTGTTGATCTAGGTGTTGAGGCCAATTGGGTTTCAATCCAAATTAAAAGGCCTCCCTTAATTTTACTGAAAAGTTTTGGTGGTCCATTGTCCATGCCAAACTATCTCGAACAATGGTGGATAACTATTTGACTCTTGAATGGGCCATGATGGTGGCTTGCCTGATGGCTGGATATAAGATTAACTCAAACCATATTTTGATTGCCAAGATTCATGAGAATATATTTAAGAATATTACTACCCTCTTATTCCCTTGTCTGATCTTCAGCTTATGTAGAGAGTCGACTGTCCCATTGCTTGGTGTGGTTGATGCTTTAGTTGAGGTGAACAATACCGTTGACGTCGGTTTGATTCGAGATGAGCCAACTCGGCTGCACCAAGATGAAGAATCTAGTTTGACATTCCTTCTATGGGTGAGGTACCTGCACAGGAAAAACCCAGAGAGAGTGAGATTCCAACCACTACTACAGAGCCTGCCAGGACTACCTCTCTTTCTACATCTGTACCAACCTCGAGCACTCCATATGCTTCAACTGCATCAAGACACTACACTGTGCCTATCACGCGAGTTTGGCAGTTAGAGATGCAGATGACACAATTGTTGCAACAATTTCAACCATGGGTCCAGTAAATTGTTGAGGTAATAGAGACTTGGATGCGAGTAGCGATGGCAGAGAAGATATATGAATTTGAGTGTAGGATGCTTGCCAAGACTCAAACTACCCCGAGTACGGATCTTTAGAGCTTCTAGATAGAGTTGGATTAGGTGTGGGATGATGTCTACGTACTGGCTGCTAATCTTCATTTGCACCACCCGGTCCTTCACCCACTGAGGCTGAAGATGAGGTATTGTTGGCCTTATTTGGAGATGTAGACACTACGCATGCTCCTAGAAAACACACATAGTTTGATGCTAGTATTGGTGAGAGTGATGATGAGGAGCGCACAAGGAAGCGAGAACAATATGCACATAAGGCAACTCCGTGATAATCGAGATAGGATAAGGAGATCAAATTGGAGCGAGTCCGACATCAGTTACCCAGAGCTTTGAGCTTGGGGGAATTACTCATAGTGCACCCCAGATTATTTGATAGGGTGTTATTGATGGCGCCATCTATGTTTCAACAGACTCATATGCCTCTAGGTAGTTTTTTTAGTACTTAGGCACTACATGTTTATCTTTACCTTATGCTATTTACTTTAATTCTAGTGCATTGAGGAAAATGCACTTTCTTTTGTGTGGGGGTGGGATAAATCTGTTTTAGAGTATAATGGGTGAAGTCTGCATAGCCCGAATCCGACCATGCCTTGGGATTTTCTTAATTGTGTTCTTTTTCCCCAAGGACTATTTAATTTTTGTTGAACCAGTATGTTTAGGATGTTGATTGTAAAGGTAGACCAGAAAGAAAAGCATGATGATTGTATTGCATAAAATAGATATCCCTTCAAATTTTGTGTGCTTTGTGCTATATATGTGTAATTGATAAGTCAAATGTGTAGGGTCTTTGAATTCATGATAGAAGCCGATACGATAACATGACTTAAGCTGAAGCTTGAATCAGATTTAATGATAATTTGATAGTGAAACGATGTGCCAGGTGTGTGTGAAATTATTTTTTCATTTGTACAGTATATGTAAATCTAGAATTTGCCCCGTTAGTCTTCCCAGGATGATTTATCTGTTAATTAGGAAAGGATTATATGCCATTGTTAAAAATGATTACACTAAGCCTAAAAACAACCAACTAAATGAAAATACTCCCTTTGATCCAAATTGTTGAGCTTAAATTAGACCTTTCTTTCGATTTATCCAATTCACTTTTAACCCGTCATGATTGTTAACCTTTCTTTTGGCCCTGGTCCCTCCTTAGACATCTTGAACCTCAACTAAGCTAAAAGCCTAAGTATCTTGGTGATTGTAATATATGGTTGTGAATGTATCTATTGGTATTTCTATGTCATGAATTGATCCAGATTCGTTGGCTTGTTTTGAACTTAATGATTGCACTGAGGATTAATTATTAAGGAAAATGCCATATTAATGCTTGGGTTCTAGTTTGATTTCACATCGTGTCATTTTTGTGTTAGTAAGTGTCACTTGTGGACAAGGAATGATTTTAAGTTGAGGGTGTTGATGAACTGCAGATTTATGGTACTTATCATGCTTTAAGTTTGGAGTTTGCATGTGTCTTAAGCATATGCTAGTAGATTTGATGATATTTTGCTTGTATTTTTCTCAGGAAAATAGGTTTTTGATGAGTCAGGATGAAACAGATTGAAACAACAACTTTTGAGGTTGGACAATTTCAGCTACGATTCATAGATTTATCTACGATCCGTAGGAATGAGTCGTAAAAGGTAGTGATGCATTTTGGAGCTAAGTGTTGGGATACAAGATTGAACTTTCTACAAGCCATAGGTCTTACATCGTAGGAAAGATCAGAGATGTTGAGCTCCAGTACATGGATGAAGAGAAGCCAAGATGAGTCATGCAAAGTTTTACGGGTCGTAGAACAAACCCGTAGCCTGGGGTGATTCTCCATGTTTATGTTCATTATGATGAGATTTTCATTCATGTTGGGTTGTTAGTTTCTCTCCTACTCTATTCATTCTAGCTTGAGTCCCATTCAAGGACGAATGTTCCTAAGAGGGAGATATTATAACTCCTCAAAAATTGGAAAGGAAAAATGGAGAAAATTTACCGAAACAATGGTCTACGAGACTGCCCTACGAGTGACCATGATTGTAGAACCTAGAATTGAGTTTTGAAAAATTCAAGTTTTTGAAGTTTGACTTACGAGTGAACATGATTGGTCGTAGTAGGTTTTGACGGGTCGTAGGATGGTTCCATAGGAGTGAACTAGACTTAGTGAAAATTTTGACTCAAAGTTGAGGACTATGGATGGGGTCTACGGACCGTATAAAGTTCAATGGTCTGTAGAAGGGTTTCATGGAAAGTAAGGTGAATTTTTGGTTCTGAAGTTGGTTTTATAGTCGACCCATATGGGTCGTAGAAAGTTTGACGGATAGTAGGTCTAAACAGTAGAAGCCATCCAACAGTAATTCTTAAGGGTATATGGGTCTTTTTCTATGCATTCAATACCTGTACTATGTTGTTCTGACCCTAATTCTAAGACCTATAACTACCTTTCAACTCCTAATTCTACCAAAAAACTGTCATGACCCAAAATATCAGATCATGATGGCACCTACTACATCCCACTAGTAGGTAAGCCTAACCTATAGCCCTGAACTTGAAGGAGCGGGCTATTGTGCGGAAGAAAAGAAATGCGGAAGAAAACTCTAATAGAAAAAGCCAAAAGAAAAGGGAGAAGGAAATCAATATAAAAACCAACCAAGACCCGGTCTTAGCTGATATTTGAGAAACTATTCAAAACAAGAGTACATTAACAATACAATAATACAAAGATTTCTCTAGAACCAAAATAAAGACTAGTCCTAGTCCAAAATAGAGGGAGAGTGAGGCAACTCAAAATGCCAGGAGCTCACCCAGAACTCAAAATCCAAGAGCTTCTTTATATGAGACCAAATCAGCAGCGAGAACTCGTACTATGATCTATATTGGGCAGAAGTGTAGTATGATTACCAACAAGTGACACTTAGCATGCATAAGCTGATTGAGCTCCAAAGATAAAGAAAGCTTAAACATGTAAGAAACGAACATATATCACCTATAACTAAAGGAATGCCATCAACATAATGAAGAAACTAAAGTAAAGAACAAAGAGTAAATGAAGTAGATAAGGGAACTATGAGACGAACCTATATGTGTGTAACACCCCGTATCCATAAAAGGGGAATGAACCAAATTTTGGGAAGTTGCAGGTGCCAACCACGGTCCATGGGTTGAACCATAGACTGAAGGTGGGTCTGTGGGTTGGCCACCCTGTCTAGTGGTTTGAGGTCCAAGACCACGGCTAAATTTATAGACCATAGGTCAGACCACGGTCCGTGGTCAGGGCCCATGGTTCGAAGGCCAAAAAATATAGTTTCTGACCATAATCAACAGTCCACCAGGATGGGTCGTAGTTCAGACCACGCTCCATTAACTGGGTCCATGAATGGTCACCTGGCAGTTATTTTAAGGGGCAGTTGGGTCTTTTCCTAATTAATTTATTCCTATACTATGTTGTTTTACCTACATTTAGAACCCATATATAAGTCTTTTAACCCCCCTAATTCACCCCATTTATTTCATTCTTCCAAATTCCCATAAGAAAACCAACTCCTCTCAAATATTCTCTCTCTAGAAACTTGAAGAAGAAGAAGAAGGATTCACCTAGGGTTTCAAGCTAAGGTTCCAATTCCTCCATTGAAGTCTAGCTTTTGGACTCAAGGTATGATAGTTTCCATCCATAAAGTTCCTAAATCTCTCTATTTCAAAAGGTAGAATTCCCCAATTGAATTAGGGTTTTCATCTATTATCATGGGTTCTCTTTATTATTGATTTAAATGAGTTAATTATTATCTTCTATGCATGAATAGGTGAATTGCAATGTTTTTATGATGAATTACCCTATGAACCTATGTGATCCCTAGGTTTTCAAGTTATGAACGATATGTTGAGGGATTGTGATCTTCAAGGAAGAGTTTTATGAAATTGAGCATGTATTACTAGTTTTACATGAATTTATGATGAAATCCATATCTAACGCATGTTTTCTAAGAGTTGATGATTGAAATTGGCTTTTGACCTCAGGAAGGTAAATTATGGACTTATGCATTGTTTTATTAAATCTATGCAAATGTTTTAAGGGTGCTTTGAGAGTAAAGTACCAATGATGTTGTTGTGTTGTGAAAGGATATTCTCACTAAAACACATACTAGAATGATGTGAAAGGTTTTCTCTCACAGAAAGGATTCTTAGGTTGATAGTCTTCCTCACCTAATTGAATCAAAGACTAGGACCTATCTTAATGAAACTAGCTTGAATTGGTTGTCCAAGGTCACCTTTCCATGAGTAATGAAGTCAAGTAAGAAATGACTATTATGTGGGAATTTATGCTTAGCATCGAGTGGATATTGAAGATGAGATGGAAGCTCTCACGTTAGTAGAGTACGGGTTTCCAAAGTTATCTCATGAGATGGATGCCTTTACGAAGTAGAGTCTGGGTTTCTAGTAGCAATATCCTTTTCCCATAACTATATGGCCACATAGGTTGATTAGCTAGTGGATCCACTTAAGCTAGAAGTTCAAGGTTCTACCTTCAGCAAGTGTCTTTTCGGTGTGGAGTAGACACCATATTCCATGTTATAGCTCACATGGCCTCATGTCGGTTAAGGTTATTTCCCACAAGTAATAATGAACTATGGTTACACAAGGAGTATCACATATGAGTTCAAAGATATGAAATAAGAAGTTAACTTGCATTGACCATGATTTATGACTTATGTTTTATAGCTCTTTCATATGATGTTTAACTAGGTAAATTGTATGTCATGAAATGAAATGTTCCTTTTTAGAATGTTTTAAATGTTCTATGCATGTCTATCATACTTGGTATATTATTTTGTACTAACTCATACTCTTCCCTACAATATTCCCAAACATAAGGTCCGATAGACAGGTTTTTGAGTCTCGTGGCTAGTTGTTGGGTTTGTGATTTCCTGAGATTTGGTGAGTCCTCATGCTTCGAGGATAGATTTATTGTTTTATTTTCTTTCTTGAACTTCCATTTTGGACATGATGTATGGGCTAGGCCTAATTTCATTCTATTGCATTAGATGGCTATGTTGAGACATGAGTTTAGACTTCCACTTTTCATTTTATTCAATGTTTTGGAGTTGGACTATTTTTACTCTTATTGTTCTATTTATTATGTTATGAGAGCTAAGTGTCTTGTATGGAGTCCTTCGGGATTCTATACTCCATGTTACATCTAGGGGGTATCTCTGGATTGTGACAAACTTGGTAATCAGAGAACAAGATTTAGAATGGTCCTATGATGTCTCATAAGCCATGTCTAGTGGAGTCTTGTTCATGAGTGTTAAGCACACCACATTTATGAATGAGAGGCTACAAGATGATTAGGAAACTTCACTTCTTTCATTACTCTTAAGTGGTGCGATAAAGTTTAACTCTATAAAGTCTCTCTACTAATCATTATCCTATGTTCTTCTGGATATGATTTCCCGAAGAGCTTATGCTAGAAGGAATACAGAACATGAAGCTCCTCCCTAAGCTCCTCAAGTTTCGGTCGATCCTTTGGCCGAGCATGTTTCTAATGCGGAGTTTAGGGCTGATTTTCAAGTGTTGGGTTTAGCAGTTACGGCTAAAGCCAATAGGGAGGTTGTGGTTCCCGTAAGCTCAAATGTAAATTCGGTAGCTTCAAGAGTGAGGGACTTCACAAGGATGAACCCTATGGAGTTTCATGGTTCTAACGTTGAGGAAGATTCCTAAGATTTTATTGATGAGGTCTATAAGATTTTGATGATCATGGGAGTTACACCAGTGGAGAAGGTGGAGTTGGCCGCTTACCAATTGAAAGGTGTGGCTTAAGTGTGGTATAACCAATAAAAGAAAAGGAGACCAGAAGTTGCGGGTCCTCTTGATTGGGAGAATTTCAAGTCCGCGTTTCCTGATAGATTCTTTCCCCTTGAGATAAGGGAAGCTAAGGTTATAGAGTTCATCAACCTTCGACAAGGGGTATGAGTGTGAGGGAATATGCTCTAAAGTTTACTCAATTGTCTAAGTATGCTCCATTAATGGTTGCATATTCCAAGGCTAAAATGAGTAAGCTTGAATCGGGTGTGTACGAAATAGTGGTTAAAGAATGCGGAACCACAATGCTCATCCATGATATGGACATCTCTTGTGTTATGGTACATATACAAAAAATTGAGGAGGAGAAACTCAGGAGAAAGTCTAGGGAGGCAAAAAGGGCTAATATTGGTGATGGTAATTTCTCTAACACAAGGTTCGATGGACAAAGTCGTTCAAGATTCCGGCAAAGGTTTTCCAATCAAAGTTACTCCACTGCTCCTCCAAATTTCAACCAAGATAGGGTGTCTAACCCTAAGCCTCAAGGAAGTAGTGGTAGTGGATCTTCATTGCACATATCTACTTGTACTAAGTGTGAAAGGAAGCACGATGGTAGGTGTCTAGCCAGCACCGATGGTTGCTATGGTTGTGGTAAGAGTGGTCACAAAATGAGGGATTGCCTAATTCTTAAGGCTAAAGGAAGAGAGGGCAAGCAAGCCTTTGCTTGTGGTGCAGGTTCCAATGCTCCTAAGCAAAATTGTTTCTATGCACTTCAAACTAGAGGTGAACAAGAGAGTTCTCTGGATGTGGTTACCGGTATGTTGAAAGTTTTTCAGCTAGATGTATATGCTTTACTTGATCCCGGTGCTACCTTGTCTTTTGTGATGTCATATGTGGCCATGAGGTTCGATGTGCTTCCTGATATGTTGTTAGAACCTTTTTTTTTCTCTACTCCTGTTGGTGATTCTGTGGTGGCTAAGAGGGTCTATAGAAAGTGTCCCATTTTCTTGTCCCATAGAGTTACTCTTGTTGACTTGGTAGAGCTTGATAGGTTAGACTTTGATGTTATCTTGGGTATGGTTTGACTGCACTCTTGCTATGCTTCTATTGATTGTAGAACTCGTGTAGTCAAGTTTCAGTTCCTGAATGAGTCTATCGTAGAGTGGAAGGGGGGAAATTTTTTGCCTAAGGGTCAGTTTTCTCCTATCTTAAAGCTAGAAAGATGATTTTTAAGGATTTATTCTACCATTTAGTAAGGGTAAGAGATGTAGATTATGAAACCCCTTCTCTTGAGTAGGTCCCATTGTCAATGAGTTTTCGGAAGTGTTTCCAGATGACTTACTCAGTATTTCTCCCGAGCAGGAAATAGACTTCGGTATTGACCTTATTCCAGATACACAACCTATATCTATTCCTCCTTATGGTATGGCTCTGGCAGAACTTAAGGAGTTGAAAGAAAAGTTAAAGGATTTGTTGGATAAGGGTTTCATCCGACTGAGTATCTTTCCATAGGGTGCTCCAGTTGTGTTCGTAAGAAACAAGGATGGTTCTCTCGTATGTGCATTGATTATCAAAAGTTGAACAAAGTGACCATTAAGAACAAGTATCCTCTCTCAAGGATAGATGATTTATTTGACCAACTTCAAGGGGCAAGTTATTTCTCTAAGATTGATCTCTGATCGGGTTGTCAACAAATAAGGGTGAAAGATGATGACATTCCGAAGATGGCTTTTAGAACTCGGTATGGTTATTATGAGTTTCTAGTGATGTCGTTTTGGTTGAATAATGCTCTGGCGGCATTTATGGACTTGATGAATAAAGTGTTTAGACAATACCTTGACATGTTTGTAATTGTGTTTATCGATGATATTTTTATCTACTCAAGTAATGAGGGTGCGCATATTGATCATTTGAGGATCGTGTTGCAAATCCTTAAGGACCAACAACTTTTTCCAAAGTTTAGTAAATGTAAATTTTTGTTGAGGTCTGTAGCTTTTCTTGGTCATATTATTTTGAGTAAGGGTATTGAGGTGGATCCTAGAAATACGGATGCAGTCAAGATTTGGCCTAGACGTCTAACTCCCTCGGATATTATAAGTTTATTGGGTTTGGTTGGTTACTATAGAAGGTTTGTTGAAGGTTTCTCTGCAATTGCCTCTCATTTGACGACTTTGACTCAAAAGAAGGCTAAGTTCATATGGTCGGAAGCGTGTGAGAAAAGTTTTCAAGAGTTGAAAAATAGACTTACTTCCACTCCTGTGTTGACCTTATCGAAAGGAGCGGATGGCTTTGTGGTTTATTGTGGTGCCTCGAGAATTGGGCTAGGGTGTGTACTTATGCCAAATGAGAAAGTTATTGCCTATGCCTCAAGGTAACTTAAAATCCATTAGAAGAATTATCCTACTCATGACCTAGAGTTAGCGGCGGTCATTTTTGCTTGAATGATTTGGAGACATTATTTGTATGGAGTTCATGTAGATGTGTTCACCGATCACAAGAGTTTGCAATATGTGTTTAAGCAAAAGGATTTGAATCTTCGCCAAAGAAAGTGGCTTGAGTTATTGAACGATTATGACATGAGTGTTCTTTATCACCCCGGTAAAGCTAATGTGGTAGCGGATTCTCTTAGTCGGTTGTCTATGGGAAGTGTTGCTCATATTGAAGAATAAAAGAAAGCGTTGGTTCGAGATGTTCATAGATTGGCTCGATTAAGTGTTAAACTAGTGGACTCTACCAAAGGTGGTGTCATGGTTCGCAATCATTCTGAATCATCTTTTGTGGTGGATGTGAAAGCCAAGCAAGGTCTTGATCAAATTTTGGTAGAATTAAAAGAGGCGGTACTTACAAAATCTGTTAAGGATTTCTCCCAAGGGGGAGATAGGGTACTCAGATACCAAGGTTGTTTATGTGTTCCAAATGTTGTTGACTTGAGGGAACATATTTTAGCAGAAGCCCATAGTTAACAGTATTCTTTTCACCCGGGAGCCACGAAGATGTACCGTGATTTACGGGATGTCTATTGGTGGAATGGGATGAGGAAAGATATTGCGGGATTTGTAGCAAAGTGTCAAAATTGCCAACAAGTTAAGGTTGAGCATCAGAAACCGGGAGGTTTATCCCAAGATATTAGCATTCCTACTTGGAAGTGGGAAGACTTAAATATGAACTTTATTGTTGGTTTGCCTCATACCCAGTGACAACATGAATCTATTTGGGTGATAGTATATTGGATGATGAAATCGGCTCATTTCCTTCCCGTCAAGGTGTCCTATTCGGCGGAGGACTATGTCAAGTTTTACTTGAGAGAAATGGTAAGGTTGCATGGAGTGCCCTTGTCTATTATTTTCAATTGTGGTACCCAATTCACTTCTCAATTTTGGAAGTCATTCCAAAAGGGGCTTGGCACTAAGGTTAAGCTTAGCTCGACTTTTCACACTTAAAACGACGGTAAAGCGGAGCGTACTATCCAGACTTTGGAAGATATACTAAGGGATTGTGTGATAGATTTTAAAGGCAATTGGGACTACTACTGTCCATTGATTGAGTTTGCCTACAGTAACAGTTATCACTCAAGTATCGATATGGCTCAATTTGAGGCCTTGTATGGTAGGAGGTGTAGGTCTCCTATAGGATTGTTTGAGGTGGGTGAAGTTACCTTAATAGGTCCCTAATTGGTACATTAGGCAATTGAGAAAGTTCAACTCATTAGAGAGAGGTTGCGAACGACTCAAAGTTGGCAAAAGTCTTATGCCGATGTGAGAAGAATGTATCTAGAGTTTGATGTTAGCGATTGGGTTTACTTGATAATCTCGCCCATGAAGGGTGTAATGAGGTTTGGTAAGAAGGGGAAGCTTACTCCTTGGTATGTAGGCCCATATTAGATTTTGAGGCGTGTTGGTAAGGTTGCTTATGAGTTAGACCTGCCAAATGAGTTGGAAATCGTGCATCCTATTTTCCATGTCTCTATGCTCAAGAAGTGTGTTGGAGATCTAACATCCATAGTTTCCCTAGAATGGTTGGGAGTTGACGAGAGTCTTTCTTATGAGAAACTTTCGGTTGAGATTTTGGACAGACAAGTTAAGAGGTTGAGAAACAAAGAAATAGCTTTCGTTAAGGTTTTGTGGAGGAATCAATTAGTTGAGGGTGCTACTTGGGATGCCGAAGCCGATATGATGTCCCGATATCTTCATCTCTTTCCTTCTACTCCTATTCTAGCTTGAGGTAATGAGTCCCTCTTTGTTTGTCTTTGATTTGGGAGACATGTGTTTTTATGTGTTACCATGAATTCCTTATGTGATGCATGTTCATGAAAACTTGTGTTTGGAAAGAAAACGAGTTTATATGATTGATTTTTCCACATGTTGTTGTCCATTGTGTATGAGTTTCCTATAGACTTCATGAGATGAATTGATGAACATGTATTAGCTATGCTTTTTGAGAGTAAATTGCATAGAGGCTCTATGAGATTGTGTTGAGCATGCTTTTAGCTAGGAGAAGGTAGTTCCTTCTTGAACATGAGAAATTTTGAGAATTCATGCATATTGAGTTCCTACCTCCTTATGTTGCATTTGATTATGATGAGTTTGGAGTTGATGTTTCCTCCTTATTTATGTGCATTGCATCCATAATGGCCTGATAGAGTTAGTTCACCCCTCTTATGATATTTTGAGAACGTCCTAGCTCGGAGTCAACAGTTCCTCTTTGGTTGTATGCATTGCATTGTAGGTTGAGTTGTTAGTTCCTCTCCTACCCTTTTAGAACCAATTTAAATCTCATTCGAGGATGAATGATCCCAAGGAGGAGATATTGTAACACCCCATATCCAAAAAAGAGGAATGAACTAAATTTTGGGAAGTTGCAGGTGCCAGCCACTGAGGTCAACCACGGCTCGTAAGTGGGTCCGTGGATTGGCCACCCTGCCTAGTGGTTTGAGGGACAAGATCACGACCACACCTACGGACCGTAGGTCAGACCACGGTCTGTGGTTCGAAAGCCAAAAGATCTAATTTCTCACAATGATTGACGGTCCACCAGGACATGTGGTGGGTCAGACCACAGTCCATCGACTAGGGTCCGTGAATGGTCACCTGGCTGTTATTTTAAAGGGCAGTTGGGTCTTTTCCTAATTAATTAATTCCTATACTATGTCGTTTAGCCTACATTTAGAACCCCTATATAAGTCTTTTAACCCCCCAAATTCACCCCATTTATTTCATTCTTCCAAATTCCCAAAAGAAAACCAATTCCTCTCAAATATTCTCTCTCTAGAAACTTGAAGAAGAAGAAGAAGGATTCACCTATGGTTTTAAGCTAAGGTTCTAATTCCTCCATTGAAGGTTAGATTTTGGACTCAAGATATGATAGTTTTCATCCATGGATTCCTTTCATCCATGGAGTTCCTAAATCTCTCTATCTTAAAAGGTAGAATTCCCCAATTGTGTTAGGGTTTTCATCTATTATCACGGGTTCTCTTTATTATTGATTTAAAAAAGTTAATTACGATCTTCTATGCATGAATTGATTAATTGTAATGCTTTTATGATGAATTCCCCTATGAACCCATGTGAACCCTATGTCTTTCGAGTTATGAACCATATGTTGAGGAATTGTGATCTTCAAGGAAGAGTTTTATGAAATTGAGCATGTATTACTAGTTTTACATGAATTTATGATGAAATCCATATCTAACGCATGTTTTCTAAGAGTTGATGATTGAAATTGGGTTTTGACCTCATGAAGGTAAATTATGGACTTATGCATTATTTTATTAAATATATGCAAATGTTTTAAGGGTGCTTTGAGAGTAAAGTACTGATGATGTTGTTGTGTTGTGAAAGGATATTCTCATTAAAACACATACTAGAATGATGTGAAAGGTTTTCTCTCATAGAAAGGATTCTTAGGTTGATAGTCTTCCTCACCTAATTGAATTAAAGACTAGGAGCTATCTTAATGAAACTAGCTTGAATTGGTTGTCCAAGATTACCTCTTCATGAGTAATGAAGTCAAGTAAGAAATGACTATTCCCTAGGAATTTATGCTTAGCACCGAGTGGATATTGAAGATGATATGTAAGATCTCACGTTAGTAGAGCCCGGGTTTCATGAGATGGAAGCCTTCACGAAGTAGAGTCCGTGTTTGTAGTAGCAATCTCCTTATCCACTAACTATGTGCCCACATAGGTTGATTAGCTAGTGGATCCACTTAAGCTAGAAGTTCAAGGTTCTACCTTCAATAAGTCTCTTATCAATGTAGGGTAGATACCAGATTCCATGTTATAGCTCACATGGTCCCATGTTGGTTAAGGTTATTTCCCACAAGTAATAAACTAAGGTTACTCAAGGAGTATCACATATGAGTTCAAAGATGTCAAAGATAAGTTAACTTGCATCGACCATGATTTATGACTTATGTTTTATAACGTTTTCATATGATGTTAAACTAGGTAAATTGCATGTTAAGGAATAAAATGTTCCTTTTTAGCATGTTTTAGATGTTTTATGCATGGCTATCTTATTTGGTACATTATTTTGTACTAATGCATACTCTTGCCTACATTTTTGCCAAATGTAGGGTTCGACAGACAAGATTTTGAGTCTCGTAGCTAGTTGTTGGGTTCGTGATTTCCCGAGCTTTGGTGAGTCCTCATGCTTCAAGGACATAGTTATTGTTTTAGTTTATTTCTTGTACTTCACTTTTTGACATGATGTATGGGCTAGGCCCAATTTCATTCTATTGTATTAGATGGCTATGTTAAGACATGAGTTTAGACTTTTTCTTTTCATTTTATATAATGGTTTTGACTTGGACTATTTTTACTCTTATTGTTATATTTCTTATGTTATGAGAGCTAAGTGGCTTGTATGGAGTCCTTTGGGGGATAAATACACCATGTTACATCGGGGGGTACCCCTGGGTCATGACAATGTGAAAGCCCATCAATTTAAACATGACAAGGCTCTAATAAGGGAGACAACTAGCCCAAATGTAAACAAGCAAAAACAATCACATATATCTAGTAAAAGCCAAGAATGTTATCCCAAATCGAACGTGCACAAAAACATCAAATAGGGGGAACAAGGGTAATATCTACACTCAAACAAAGAACCACCCTTCATACTACCACAATTAAGAAAATAATTAAACAATAACCTTACCGAGCCCCTATGTGCCTAGAAGGTACACAAGAACAAACTAAACCCGTATGTCCCCATATGACCAATAGGTACAAACAACAATCAATTATGTTGGTGCAATGCAATGCATGATGAATGAGAGTTACGTAATAAATCAATAGTACCAATAGTGTTAAGATATATACACCTACCTTTCAGTCCCAAAAAATGAGGTAGGATCAATGCACACCTCCATTTTCCTATTCAGTGGATCAAATAGACAAACGAATCCATGTGGGACTCAAGAGTGTCCATATTTACTTGTTTGGTCCTAATCCAAGACTTTTTGCTCCGTTAGTGTGATTGGACATAATAAACATAACCACAATAGTATATAAAAGGGTCAACAACTCCTCGACCGGTAAAGTAAATATGAGCACATCCCACTTGCCTCAAAATATGTAAAAGTGAGCACATCACAGATGCCTCTAAATCTCAAGTCCATTTGTAAATTAGTAAAGTTAGTACGACCCCTATTAAAGATTAGTTTTAAAAGTGATCGGGCAAAAACCCTGCTTTCTCAAAAGTATGTTGAGAATCAATGCATGTATCAGGTTGTAGTATAAGTCACGTGAGCATGAGGATATCAATGCAAACGTACACCATCACCAGCATCTAAACAATATGTACACAATCATAAACAACATAAATCACAACCATCTCATTCATGAGGTATAGGAAATAACCCAGATCCAGCTGATCCTCGACCAAGGCCTTGGGACCAAAATACCTCAGCTAACCGAACAATGATAACAAGAGAAAGAAACAACTCTAAACAAACAGCAAAAACGATCACCAAGAGTCAACAAAGTGAAGGTGTACACAAAGAACACCCATCCATCCAAAGATACCACTAAAAGAGGCATATGCACAACTAACCCCATCTTACGACAAACACAAGCATTGAATGTGTCACGACCCAAAGTACACCCTATAAGTGACATGGTGTATAAGACCCCGAGAGGACCGGCAGAAGCCACTTAGCACACATCATTCAATATAATAGAAACAAGAGAGTATAAAAGAAGAATTTCATTTAAAAGAGTTTGACACAAAATAAGAGAAGTGTAACATAAGTCTCACAGACATCTATTAAATCAAAGGAGTGATTGGGATGTAAACCATACATGACATACAATATACGAAAAAGAAAAGACATGAAAGCAGTAAAAGAGTCTCGATCCTCGGAACATGAGGTCTCACCAATCTTCAATATCTATATGAGATCGCTATCCACGAGTATCGGAGGTAGGAGCGTCAAACCCTACATTAGTGAAACAATGTAGGAAAAAATATGAGTTAGTACATGGAATGTACCAAGTAAATAGTAATGCTTAGTAGTTATGGAATCATAATAAAAGAAACTTTACATGAGATGGATTGACCAAGCTAAATCATAAAGTAATATGTTAAAAAACATAAGTCATAACCATGGTCGAAGCAATCTAAACATATTTAAAACACATTTGAGATACTTTTAGAATGTTATCTTAGTTCATTATTGTGGGAGATTTACCTTTAACTGACATAGACCATGTGAGCTATAACATGTAATTCGGTATCTATCCCACACCAAAAAATAGGCCCTTACTTTCCAAGGTAAGAACCATAAACTTCTACCTTAGGTGGATCCACTAGCTATAGTAATGGCTCCATACCTAATGAGTCCACAATTTGGACTCATTTAGGGCTTTATGTTAATAGGTTTAGTGTCCTCAAATGCATACTTTCTATCAATAACTGATGTAAAGCTTTGATTTTTAGGTATTTAGATTGAGGAAAAAAGCCTGGACACTAACGAGAAAAAAGAACAAGGCAGCTGAAAGAACGAAGAAAATAAGGCCCGAGAATCGCCAAAACCATTGGGTGAGTCACCGAATGGCCATGGTCTCGCCTAATGTTCCAGTGTGCCAAGTCCTGATTGAGAAAATCAAGTCAGCTATAGAAAAGAGCAATCGGTGAGTCACCGAACGGTTCCGCGATGCAGTGTTATATCGCACGAAGTTACAGAGCTTGAAGTTGCTGAAGGACAAAGTAAAAAGGCAATGGAATTGACCAAAGGGCAGATCGCCGACTGGATCAGTGCTCCCGACCTATTGCGCCGAATGGTCCTTTGCAGCATATTTTTGGCGACTATAAATACATTTTTAAATTCTTAGTTTAGCATCTTTCAATCTAACATTCAATAGTTTTCATTATTATTCAGTTTTCAAGTTTGAGAGCTGACCACTGAGTTTAGAGACAATATTTCCTTAGCTTTGAAGATTTCCATTTCTGAGAAATTGGAAGTGGGTGTTGAAGATTCTTCATCTTAGACCTTTGTAAAGACAATATAAATCTTACCCAGTTGATGGAAACACAATTTGGTAATGATTTTTACCTTTTTATGATGTATAGCTAAAACCCCAATTCTTGGGGTGTGGTTATGTGATTATGGGTTGATTTAGCTGCTGCGTATTGTTAATTGATAGTGTAAATGCTATTTAAAAGTGATTTCATTCAATAATTGTGGCTTCATCTAAAGGATTGTAGCTGCAAATGCAACTCTACCTTCTTGTTTTTGTCTTGCTCGAGAGAGAGGTTTTAAAACCAAGATTACTGATTTGATGGTCTATGGGTATTGGGTTGTCATGGGTTCAACTCGAGAGAGTGAACCCTAAACCCTTTTTCCACACATTCAGCTTGAGAGAGTGAATGGACTAAAGTGTAGGCTGTTATTAATTGTTGCTTATTGGTGTTCTAGAGAAACTAATATCATTCGGGGTAAATTGTTCGAGAAAAAATTTACCCCCACTAACGTCTAGCTTATTCACTAATTTACAGTTATTCACTATTAATTGCAATCACCCAATTGTCTACCTTAGCCCATAATCCAATCACATCACAAGAACCCGTCTCTTTACTTGCTATTTTAGTGTTATTTATTGTTGTAGCTGATAGTGGAAACCAAATCCCCCTAATATTTGACACTAGTGTCGCCCCTAACTTAAACCATGCTTTTACTCGTAAATGTTTTTACCTATAATTGACTTGAGCATATTCATGTTTTCCTATTGATTCTCAAATACGTACCACTCCCTTGGGACTCTACCCCAACTCACTTAGTTGGGTTATATTACTACTTAACTATCGTTGATGCTTAGTATTGGATGAAGTGTCCAGATACATGAAATCAAAATGGTGCCGAAAGGTCGGTGACCCCGACCTAGACCGCCGTTGGACTCAAGACAACTTTAAATTGGAGTCTGTAAAACTTGGCGAGCCTAGGAAATTATGGGCGAGTCGCCAACCAGGTCGACGATCGCGATCTAATCTGTCATTTGGACCCCTACATCAACTGAAGGTCCTGTAAAACTCGGTGAGGTAAGTGACCACTCGGCGTGTCGCCAAGTGGGTCGGCGAGCACGACTAATGTCGCCAAATGGGCGAGAACTGGATGGTTTTTAAAAGGCCAAAGGTTTAAACTTCCAACTCTTCACTTTCCCTAACTTTCGAACTTCAGAAACTCACACGCGCACTTTAGTTTCTATATTTTTGCATTCCTACCATGTTTTAGTCATTGGAATTGTGTTCGGAGTGGATTACTTTGCCGCCTAGCATTTCGGTCTTAATTATCAAGCATTTAAGGTTGGTTTTCTGAACCCCGAATCTTTGTTTAGTGATTTTGTACTCTTATGCAAATGATCATATCTTAGTGTTGTGTGCTTGGTCTCTCTGATCTTAATTGTTTGAATGCCTATTTTTAATTTGATATCCTTTCCAGTATTGTTTATATTGTTGAAATCCTATAATTTTATGCCTTAAAATTGATTAAATCTTGTGGGGTTGTGCTTGCATGTTGTTGGGTCTAGTCGGGTGAAGTCTAAGTATCCCGTAGTGGTGCCAAATGACATAATTTTCCCAATGATAGAGCGGGTGACGTCATTCTTAAGGGCAAAAGTCATCAAATGGCCAAATCTGGCAAAACCGGGAGAAGTCTGAGTATCTCGGGGCAATGGGTGTTATGGGTCTTGCTTTAATTTAATAAGTGAATGCTTTGATTTTGTTTGCGGGGGTTGTGGGGTTGAAAATAGGCATGTTGGGTCATTTGGCGAGTTGGGTCGTGCTCGCCCAATCACTCGACGGTTTGCCGAAGTTCCCCATCTCACATTTAATTTCATGCCATACTTGTCGTTAAACTCTTTAACTTTTTGCAAGAAGCTTGAGGTCGCCAAAGGCACTCGGCGAGTCACTGAAAGTCTTCTTGATCGCCCATAGTTTGCACCCCTGAGCCTTAAATTGCACTGTAACTTTTGGCGGGCTAATCCTTGCTCGCCTAATTTTGTCGGCGATTCGCCGAAAGGCCTTCCCGTCGCCAAAATGCCAAAATTTTATGAGAATTTTTAGCCAATCCTTTCGGTGAGCCTGATCTTGCTCGCCAAAGTGATTTGGCGACTCACCGAATGGTTCGACAAGTCTGTCTGCAACTGTTTTTCTGTGCATTTGATTGAATGATTTCTAACTTCTTCTCGATGTTTTGCAGACATGGCTAGACCAAAGCTTGCAGGTAGGAACATGCCACCCCGAAAGGCAAAGGCAATGCACCTGCGTCACCGGAGGCTAGCTCCAACAACGACGAATTTAAAGGCAGATATTGCTGTGTTGAGAAGCGATGTGGATCAGCTAAAGTCCACTAATATGTCCATGATTTTCGAGACAGTGGAGATCCCAGATGTACCAGATATGCCTCCGGCTACCACGAAAGATGAGATTAGAGTTGAGGAGGCAGCTGATCCCGAGTCTGAGGCAGAGACAGATGAGGAGAATCTTGAGGTGGCTGAGCAAGATTCGTATGAGGGCCTTACTGAGATCGAGGAGGCCGTGGTAGATGTAGTTGTTCAAGCTTCAATGGCGGATACACCCTTGGCTAATCCTAGTGCAGCTACTGTTCTTTTTGAGGTGACTCCAGGCAGTGATGCCCAAGTCCAGATTGATGCACCAGGCACTGGTGCCCAGACAGATGGAGTGACTGAGTAGATATGATCCCTCTTTACCTCCCTCTCTTTCTTACTTTATTTTGACTTTTGGATATTTTTGCTTGCATTTGAGGACAAATGATTTTATATGTGGTAGGGTGAGGGCCATATTTTGTGACTCTCTTGTTTTGTGTATATATTTGGGGTTTTGAGCTATAATTGTGTGTTACACTATTTTTGTGAATGATTGAGGTTGTGGCTCCTTGTTTTTAATTGTAAATGATTTTTGGACCCTTCCCAAAAAATTGTGCCACCTCTTGTTTGTGTTTGAATGTGGTTGTTCTCTTGCAAATTTGAGTATCGTTCTTGATCAGTATCGATGACTTGAATAGTGATCATAATCGAACAAAAATGAATGTGCGGCTATGATGAGGCCAAATGAAGTTGCATAGACAATATGTGAACTCTTTGCATCTCATTGTGACTAGCCAAGTATCGAATTAAGTCTCTTGTGATGAGCATTGCACACTAGCAAAAGTGTGGAGTCTTGTTTGACATCGGTGTCAATGTCTTGTGTGATGAGCTTACCATGAACCATGTATGATGACACCTAGAATTTGTCCCGTTGGTCCGGTTGACTAAGTGATGCAATCTCTTGACATTATAACTCTTTTGTGGCCTACCTTGTTAGTGTGTGAACCCCGTTTGAACACCCTTTGAGCCTTAGCATTTTCTTGGAAGAAACTTGATGAAATTATGACCTTTCTTGACCCATTATCCATAATCCTCATGATTTGTGGTTTGTTTGAATAGCCAACTTAGACCAAAAGGCTAAGTTGAGGGTGTGGTGAAAAGAGAAAGTAATTAAAAAAAGTGCAAGAAAGTCCCCTTTGACCCATGGTTTTGAGAAAAATGGAACCCCTCCATATAAGAAAAAAGGGAGAAAAAGAAGAAAAGAATAAAAAAGAAAAATAAAAGAATGAAAAAGTTGTGGAATAAAGTTGTGAAAATACAAAAAGAAATGAGGTTTCCAACAGTCCATGGAAAGTGAATAATGGGGTAAATTTTGAGCACGAATGAGAATGGTGAAGAAAAGGAAAGAAAGTGTTGTTCACACCACATGTCATGAGGAGTACAACCATTGAGCCTAAATGACCATACCTTTGCACTCACCCCCGTTACAAGCCTTGAACATATCTTTTTGATCTTGAGTTAGTTGAAACAAGGGTTGATTGGAAAATACAGGCAAACCTATAGGTGAAGTCATGCATTATGTTCATCTTTGTGAGTGTGAGCATTGCATTTGATTCCGAAGCTTTAAAATTGTGAACCATTGTGTGTGAATATGAAATCATTCTTTGTGTGAGGGAATTTGAGTACCTTTGTTGAGCTTGAACTTGCATTTGAAACAAGTATTGTGAGCTTGAGATTCTTTGATAATGGTAAGTCACAACTTGAATCTTTGAGTGCACAATTGATCCTTGCATGAGTAAGTTGAGTCTTTTTGTGTGCATTCATGATTGAGTCTTGTGTAGCACTGTTTGAGACATCCTTTTCGAACTGCTGAACTTGAGTTTTACTTGAGGACAAGCAAAAGTTTAAGTTGGGGGTGTTGATGAGTCCACAATTTGGACTCATTTAGGACTTTATTTTAATAGATTTAGTGTCCTCAAATGCATATTTTGTACCAATAACTGATGTAAATCCTTGATTTTCAGGTATTTAGATTGAGGGGCAAAGCCTGGACACTAACGAGCAAAGAGGAACAAGGCAGCTGAAAGAACGAAGAAAAGAAAGCTTGAGGATTGCCTAAACCATTGGGCGAGTCGCCGAATGGCCATGGTCTCGCCTAATGTTCCAGTGTGCCAAGCCCTGAAGGAGAAAATCACGTCGGTGATAGAAAGGACCAGTCGGCGAGTCGCCGAACAGTTCCGCGATGCAGTGCTCAATCTCCCAAAGTTACAGAGCTTGAAGTTGCTGAAGGCCAAAGC
Organism: Solanum raphanifolium; assembly: GCA_036250405.1. Classification (NCBI taxonomy): domain Eukaryota; kingdom Viridiplantae; phylum Streptophyta; class Magnoliopsida; order Solanales; family Solanaceae; genus Solanum; species Solanum raphanifolium. The sequence goes on from JAJOOE010004545.1 coordinate 24,295, forward strand.
AAAAAGGCGATGGAATTGACCAAAGGGCGGATCGCCGAGTGGATCGGCGATCCTGACTTATTGCGCCGAAAGGTTCTTCGCAGCACATTTTTGGCGACTATAAATACATTTTAAAATTCTTAGTTGACCATCTATAAATCTAACATTCAATAGTTTTCATTATTATTCAGTTTTCAAGTTTGAGAGTTGAGAACTGAGTTTATAGACAATATTTCTTTAGCTTTGAAGATTTGAAGATTTCCATTTCTGAGAAATTGGAAGTAGGTGTTGAAGATTCTTCATCTTAGACCTTTGTAAATACAATATCAATCTTACCCAGTTGATGGAACTCAATTTGATAACGATTTTTACCTTTTTATTATGCCTAGTTAAAACCCCAATTCTTAGGGTGTGGTTATCTGATTATGGGTTGATTTAGTTGCTGGGTATTGTTAATTAATAGTGTAAATGTTGTTTAAAGGTGATTTCATTCAGTAATTTTGGCTTAATCTAAAGGGTTGTAGTTGCAAATGCAACTCTACCTTAGTGTTTTTGGCTTTCTCAAGAGAGAGATTTTAAAACCAAGATTACTGATTTGATGGTCTATGGGTATTGGGTTGTCATGGGTTCAGCTCAAAAGAGTGAACCCTAAACCCTTTTTCCACATATTCAGCTCGAGAGAGTGAATAGACTAAAGCGTAGGCTGTTCTTAATTGCTGCTTATTGGTGTTCGAGAGAAACCAATTTGATTTGAGGTAAATTGTTCGAGAGAAAATTTACCCCCACTAAAGTCTAGCTTATTCACTAATTTATAGCTATTCACTATTAATTGCAATCACTCAATTGTCTACCTTAGCCCATAATCCAATCACATCCCAAGAACCCGTCTCTATACTTGCTATTTTCATGTTATTTGCTTTGTAGCTGATAGTTGAAACCAAATCCCCCTGATATTTGACACTAGTGTCGCCCCTAACTTGAACCATGCTTTTACTCGTAAATGTTTTTACCTATAATTGACTTGAAGCATATTCATGATTTCCTATTGATTCTCAAATATGTACCACTCCCTTGGGACTCGACCCCAACTCACTTAGTTGGGTTATATTATTACTTAACGATCGTTGACGCTTAGTATTGGATGAAGTGTCCTGATACGTGTAATCAATACCTTTAAGGCAAAAACAACGCCACCAATTTTAAATCGTGGGTAGGATAGTTCTTTTCATGAATCGTAAGTTTCCGTGAAGAATAAGCAATAACCTTCCCATTTTGCATAAGAACACACCCTAGTCTAGCTCTTGAAGCATCATAATATATCACAAATTTGTCGGATCCTTCCGATAAAGTCAACACCAGAGCAAAGGCGAGTTTTTCTTTCAATTCTTCAAAACTTTTCTCACACGTTTTAGACTATGTGAACTTAACCATCTTTTGGGTCAATACCATCAATGGAGAGGAAATCGAAGAAATCCCTTCTACAAACCGTCTATTGTAACCAGCCAAACCCAAGAAACTTCTAATATCCTCAAGGGGATAGAGGTCTAGGCCAACTCTTAACCACATCTGTCTTCTTAGGATCTACCTCAATACCCTTACCGGGGACAATGTGACCAAGAAAAGCCAAATATCTTAACAAAAATCGCATTTGCTAAACTTTTTAAATAGTTGTTGGTCCTTGAGAACTTGCAACACAACCCTCAAATGATCAGCATACTCATACTCACTCCTTGAGTAAATCAAGATATCATCGATGAACACAATCACAAACATATCAAGGTATTGTCTAAACACCATATTCATCAAATCCATAGATGCAGCCGGGTCATTAGTCAAGACAAATGACATTACCAAAAATTTATAGTGACTATACCGAGTTTGGAAAGACATCTTCGAAATGTCATCTCCCTTCACCCTCAATTGGTGGTAACTCGACCGGAGGTCGATCTTAGAGAAGTAAATTACTCCTTGTAGTTCATCAAACAAATAATATATCCTTGGAAGAGGATATTTGTTCGTAATGGTAACCTTGTTCAATTTTCGCTAGTTAATACACACATCAAGTGAACCATCTTTCTTTCGTACAAACAAAATTGGAGGTCAATACTGAAGTTATTTCCCTTTCGGAAGAAACATCGGGTAAATCATCGGGAAATAATTATGTAATGTCACGACCCAGAGGTACACTCTAGATGTAACATGGTGTACAAGACTCCGAGAGGCGTCATACAAGCCACTTAGCTTTCATAACATAAGATAATAGAAATAAGCGGAAATTTAAAACATTTTCCAATAACATCAAAGTCTTTATAAAACGAAACGGAAGTCTATTACACTTGTCTCAAACCATGTAAAGCAAGAATACTCTTGGGACACAACCCATACAATAGTTCTAAACATGAAAGAAAGACAAAAGGGAAAAATGGTGGTCACATCCTGAAATGCTAATAGGACTCACCAAATCTTCAATCTTGCTCTACTATGATCCTAGCCACAGGGATGGAAGTCAATATCGCCGGACCCTACATTTGATAAGAATGTAGGAAAGGGTACGCAATTGTACAAACATGTACTAAATATGATAGCTAGCATAAACATCAACATAGGCATTAGTCAACATAAGATATATACCATAAGCATAAGAGATAACAACATAAGTCATAAGCATAATCAATGCACATAAACCTTCATATAAGAGGAACACTTCTCAAGTAACTTCAAATTATTCTTAGTAAAGACTTGGGTTCATCTACCTCTAGTCAAACATATCAAGGAAGGCAACTCGAGCAACAATCCAAGCTAATCTACCATCATAACAAGTAAATCTCATATTAAAAACATGCTTCCAATATTTCTTCATAAAGTAGTCTTGTTTCATCATAACTATGCTACTTTGATTAGGGACTTGTCCCTCTTTAGCTATTTCTACTATTAATGGAAGAGTACTTCTTTACTAGTCCAAGACAAGTCATTACACATGAATGGTTACTATTTACCAATTCAAGGCTATCAAGGAAAAACACCTCATTATTCTAGACAAAGCTATCATGGAAAACATCCTCTCATGCAAGTCCAAGCAACTCAAGGAAGGGTACTGTTGCTCAATTCAAGCTACCAATGAAATTGTTTGGCCTTACCAAGTCATGCTATCATACAAGCATCCTATCATGCTAGTTAAAGCAAACCATTGGAAGGGTACTATTGCTCAATCCAAGGCAATCCATGAGATCTACTAACTCAAGCTACCAAGCATGGTCTTGTCTTGCAAAGTCAAGCTATTCATGAAGGGATCTTATTTCACTACTTCAAGCTATCATAGTTCATACATGTTTTGATTCATTATAGGTGAGCAAGCATTACAACCTAGAATCATTCTATGTGAGAAAACCTTTCACATTATATATACATACATTATAGAGTAGGTCATGTGGGTAAATCCTTCCACAACAATCCTATCTACAAATCAAAATTTATATATGTAAGCTTCACTCTCAAAGCCCTAATCATCATAATTCATGAAGTAAGCTTTACTCTCAAAATCATATTAGTCATAACTCATCATATTAGCTTTACTCTAAATCAATTTATGTTTATATGCTTTACTCTTAACAAATTCATGTCTATATGCTTCAATCTCAAGCAATCTTTAAAGTATCTCATCAATCCTAGTAGAATACCTCTAAATCCTCAATTTCCCCTTTCATGGCATAAAACCCACTTACTTCAACTCCATCTTTCTAGATATGGGTTAGGCATGGGTACATGTAAATTCATCTTAAAAACATGTAATTATATCAATTCAATCATAAACAATCATAATCCACTCAATTGGATCAAAATCCATAACCTTAGAAGAAATCTTAACTAGAATTGGGGAATTCTTCTTCTAAATTGGGGAAATCATAAGGGATCTATGGATGAAAGGATTCCATGGATGAAAAGCCATTATACCTTTGATTACAAGCCCAAAAATGCTTGACGAATGGATACTTGACCTTGATCCTAACTTCAACTTTTTCTTCTTCTTCTACTTCTAGATAGAGAAATATTTGAGAGGAAGACTTTGGGATTTCTTTTGGGTTTTGGAAATAATGACTTGAATGAAATAATTTGAGGGTTAAAATCATTTATATAGGGGCCCTAAACATAGGCAAACTAACGTAGTATCAATTTAAAATAATTAGGAAAAGACCCAACTACCATTAAAATAACTGCCAGCTGCTGACCCACGAGACCCCCACCGACGAACCGTGGATGGACCTACGGTCCGTCCTGAAGACTCGTGGTTCCTTGTCAGAGAATTTTGGCTATACCCACGGCTCGTGGACTATGGACTGTGGTCCCACCTATGGTTCTTAAGTCCAGTCTTCGTCCTGGCCTGGGCAACTTCTGAGGGACCAATCCACGGACCCACCTACGGTCCGTGGTCACACCACGGATCGTGGTTGGCCCTCATGGATGGCACCTGGTAGTTCTCAAATACGCTAGGCTTCCCTGTTTTGTATATGAGGTGTTACAATATCTTCCCCTTGGGATTATTCTTCCTCCAATAAGATTCAATTTGGTTTTAAAAGGGTAGGAGAGGAACTAACAACTCAACCTACAATGCAATGTATACAACCAAGGAGAAACTATCGACTCCAAGCTGGGACATCCTCAGAACATCATAATAGGGGTGAACTAAGTCTATTTGCCCATTATGCCTGCAATGCACATATATAAGAAGGAAACATCAAATCCAAACTCAACATACTCAAATGCAACATAAGGAAGTAGGAACTATATCGAGCAACCCAATATGCATGAACTTTCAAAAAAATTTATGTTCAAGGAGAAACTACCTTCTCCAAGCTAAAAGAACACTCAACACAGCCTCATGGAGCCTTTATACAATTTACTCTCAAAAAGCATAACTAATGCATGTTCGTCAATTTATCTCATGAAGTCTATGGGAAACTCATACTCAATGCACAATAATATGAGGAAATCAATCATGCAACCTCATTTTCTTTCAAAACACAAGTTTTTCATGAACATGCATAACATAAGGAAATCATGGGAACAACTAAAACACACATGACTTCACACAAGAACAAACCATGAGAAACTCATCATCTCAAACTAGAGTAGGAGTAGAAGGAAAGAAATGAGGATATCGGGACATCATATCAGCCTCGAACTCCCAAATAGCACCCTTAATTGAATGATTCCTCCACAACACTTTTATGGAAGCAACTTCCTTGTTCCTCAACTTCGTAACTTACCGGTCTAAAATCTGAACTGGAACTTCCTTATAAGAAAGACTTTCATCATCTCCCATACCTTCTAAGGGAACTATGGATGTCGGATCTCCAAAACACTTCTTAAATATAGAGACATGGAAAATTGGATTCACCGATGCCAACTCATTAAGCAATTCTAGCTTATAAACAGCCTTACCAACACATCTCAAGATCTCACATGGGCCAACAAAATGAGGACTAAGCTTCCCTATCTTCTCAACTCATTCCACCCTTTATGGGTGAGAATTTCAAGTAAACCCAAATCATGAACACTAGGAACACTAGATCTTGCTATCTAAGCATACCATCTCCCAGTTGGGAGAAAGCCTAAACAGACGTTCTAAGTAACGCTTCTCTCAATTCAACTGAGGTCGGATCTAAACATCACTAAGCTTTCATATTCGTTACCCAAGATGATTCTAAACAATGGTGAATTATAACAACACCTTCGGAGGAGTCTACTAACCTAACACATCAAGGTATTGGCTAAACACCCTATTCCTCAAATCTTTACATGATACCGTGGCATTAGGCAATCCAAACCACATTTCCCCAAAACTCATAATGACCATATCAGGTTCTACAATCAATAGAAGCATATTAAGAGTGTAGCCAATCCCTACTAAGGACAACATCAAGACCTAGAATATCAAGTCTATCAGGTCACAAAAGACAAAGCAGCACCGATATCTAATAAAGCATAAAACACATATTGATAGACACATCTGGGGGAAACTCTTGTTCACCTCTAGCTTGGAGAGCATAGAACCTATTTTGTTTGGAGAACTCACACCCAAATCACTAGGAGGAGTATCTCTCTTCTCTTAGCCTTTTCCATTGGACAATCCCTCATTTTGTGACCACTTTCACTACAACTAAAGCAACCCTCTATACCGACTAAACACCTGCCCTTGTGTCTCTTTGTAGACCTAGCACAAGTAGTCCATAGAGATTCACTACTAATTCCTTGCAGCTTAGGGTTAGACACCATATCTTCATTATACCTTGGAGCCTTGGAGGAACCTTGCTTGGAAAACCATTATCGATACTTAGGATGGCCATGTCAATCAAAACTATCATCCATTCTAGACCTCTTTTTCTCCCTAGATCTCCCTTTAAGTTTATCCTCTTCAATTTCTTGGGCATCAGTCATAAGACGAGCAGTATCCATGTCACCAATGAGCATTGTTATACGAAATTCTTTCACTACTAAATCGGACACACCTAACACAAACTTACTCATTCTCATCCTAGAGTTGGCCACTAAAGATAGAGCATATTTTGATAATTGAGTAAACGTCAAAGCATATTCCTTAACACTCATATTACCTTGCCGAAGGTTAATAAACTCAAGCACCAAAGCCTCTCTCATAACTAGAGAGAAGAACCTATCAAGAAAAGCATTTTTGAACCTTTCCCACCTTATGGGACCCATTCCTACCTGTCTTGCTTATTTCCATTAGTTGAACCTAACTTGAGCAATGATGAGTCCACAGTTTGGACTCATTTAGGGCTTCATTTTAATAGAATTAGTGTCCTCAAATGCATATTTTGTCTCAATAACTGATGTAAATCCTTAAGTTTCAGTTATTTGAAGTTTGAGGGAAAGCATGGACACTACTTGGCAAAAAGGAACAAAACGACTGAAAAGACGAAGAAAAGAAGGCCCGAGGATCACCTAATGCATTCGGTGAGCTGCCGAATGGCATTCACCTCGCCCAAAGTTCAATGTGCTGAGCCCTGAAGGAAAAGATCAAGTCGGCGATGAAAAAAAGAAGTCGGCGTGTCACCGAAGTGTTCCGCGAGGCAGTACTATATCGTACAATGATCCAGAACGCGAAGATGCTGAAGTCAAGAGCTGAAATGTGATGGAGAAGACCAAAGGGTGGATCGCCGAGTGCACAGCAATCCCGACTAACTGCGCCGAGTGATCCATCGCAACACATTTTTTGACAGCTATAAATACTAGTTTGAATATTTATCTTAGTATGAGATTTTAGATACAACAATTTTATTTTCTAAGTTTTCAAGTAGAGAATAGTTTTGCTTAGCTTTTGGAGACTTGAAGACTTCCAATTCCAAGAAATTGGAAGTGGCGGTTGAAGATTCTTCATCTTAGACTCAATTTAAGTGAATATAAATCAAACCCAATTGATGTTACTTCGATTTGGTATCATTTTCTTCCTTTTTCCTATGTCTAGCTAAAACCCCAATTCTTGGGGTATGGTTTTGTGAATATGGGTTAAATTTCCTGTTGGGTATTGCTTATTGTTAGTCTATTTTCTATTTAAATGTTATTTTATTTAGTAGTTGTGTTTGAACTTAATGGGATTGTAGTTGCAAATACGATTTCATCTTAGTGTTTTTTGCTTGCTCGAGAGAGAGGTTTTAAAGCTAAGACTACTAAATCGATAGCCGGTGGTTATGGGGTTGTCATGGGTGCAGCTCGAGAGACTGAATCCTAGGCATTTTCCCACATATTCAACTCACGAGAGTGAATGGGCTAAGGCGGGGGTTGTGTTTAAAATTGGCAACTTGGTGTTTGAGAGAAACCGAGTTGATTCGGGGTAAGTTGCTCGAGAGAGAATTTACACCCACTAAAGTCTAGCCTACTTACAAATGTTCAGCAATTGATTATCAATAGCAATTACACGATTGTGTAGTTTATCCCATATTCCTATCACATCCCAAGAATCCCGTCTCCTATATTCGCATCTTTATGTTTTCGCTATTTTAGTTGTTAATCGACTACAAACCCCCATTGATAATTGACATTCGTGTCAACCCCTTAATTTATTAGTTTTTTACTCGATAATGGTTTTAGCTATGGTTAACTCTAGAATATTCATGCTTAACTCTTAATTCTTAGAAACCGCTCCCTTGGGACTCGACCCCAACCCATTTGGTTGGGTTATATTACTATTTTATGATCATAGACATTTGAATCGGAAGTTGTGTCTTGATTACACAAACATCATAAATGGCGCCGCTGGCGAGGAGTGGTGTTACTTGAGAGTTATTAGTTGAGTTGAATTTCTCTTTTGTTAGGCGTAGTTTACTTACTTAATTTTTAGTTTAGTTTAGTTTGTTTGTGTGTAAACAGGAAAAATGAGTGTGAAGGGTGAATGCACTACCCAAATAGATCACCCACTGTTTGAGGTTGTTGAATCTTAGGGATAACCTCCTAACGTTCCAATAATTGGAAGGCGAGGCTATCCATCATATGTGGCCAAGGTTTAAGGCATTACTACGGCAACGCCCGAATCATGGACTGCTAGACAAATTGTTGTTGGAATGCTTTTATAGAGGTCTTAGTCCCGAGCATAGAAGTGCGGTCGATCAATTGTTTGGATGGTGTTTGACACAACGACCCTATGGAGTAGTAGTCAAGCGTCTTGATGGCTTGGTTAAAGCCAACAAGGAAGTAAAGAAAGGTCAAGACAGGGCCGACTTGTTTATTCAGCTGAACGATCTATCCAAAAGAGTAATGCAGTTGGAAGCAAGTTCCAACAAGAAGAGCAAGTACCTTCCCCCTCGCAAGTGTAAAAATATGAATCAACATGATGGTGGACAAAATTGAGAGGTTCTCTCACTCATTCTACACAAAATCGAGGAACACTATAGAGTGTTGAATAAGATAAAAGAGAATGTCGAAATGCTGAATCAGATGCTAACCTCCCATTCCATGATCATTCAGCTACAAGACGCCCAAATAGGCCAAATGTTGTCTAGTCTCTACTCACAACACCAAGAGGGTTTCCTAGTGATACTAGGGCTAACCCCGATAAAGAAGTTTGAATAGGTGACTTGCGTCGTTCCACGACGTTAACTAAGGCGCTGTTTGGGAGGCAACTAGAAACCCTTAAATGCTTTAATTTTGTTTCAGAAATAATGTGTTTGGATTTTACAGGTGGAAGTGTGGATAGTGTTTGAAAAGTGCAGGTTGGCGAACATAAGTCCAGTCGGCTATGCCAACCCAGACCGCCATTAGACTCAAGAAATTCTCACATCAGAGTCTGTAACAATCAGCGAGCACAGGAAATTATTGGCTATTCGCCAACTATGTCGGTGATCCCGATGTAAATCGACATTTGGACCCTCACTTTGACTGAAGGTCCTGTAAAACTCGGCGAGGTAAGTAACCACTCGACACTTCGCAGAGTAGCTCGGTGAACACGAATAATATCGCTGAGTGGGCGAAAAATGGACGGTCTTAAAGAGAGCCAAAGAGTTAAATTTTAAATCCTTTCACTTTCCCTCACTTTTTATTTGCCCAAACTCACACCTACACTCTAGTATCTATTTTTCTTGCATTTTTAGAGTATTATTAGTGTTGATCTATGCTCGGAGTTGGATTTCATTGCCACCTAGCATTTCAAAGTAATTTGATCAGCATTAAAGGTTGGTCTTCCGAACCCCGAACTTATTGTCAGTAATTTGTTCACTTATGCAAATGATATTATCATATTGTCGTGTGTTGGGTCTCTCTGATACAATTAGATTATTCAAACGCCTATTTTAACTCGAGAATCTTGCCTATTTTGTCTTGATATTTGAAATCTCGTATGCTTGTGTGTCGAAATGATTAAATTTTGTGTGGTTGTGCTTGCATGTTATAGGTCTGAGCTTAATTGAACTAGTGCATGCTTTGATTTTATTTTCAGTGGTTGCGGGGTTGAATTCGAGAAAGTGGGTTGAAGGTAGGCATGTTGGGTCATTTAGCGAGCTGGGTTGAGCTCGCCAAACCACTCGGTGGTTCGCCTAATGTCCCCATCTCGCCTTTAATTTCTTGTTAAATGAGTTGTTGAAGTCTATAACTTTTGGCAAGAACTGAGGTCGCCAAAAACACTCGGTGACTCAACGAAGGTAGTCTCGATCGCCCTTTTGTCTGCACCCCTAAACCTTTTATGCACTATAACTTTCGGCGAACTATCCCTTGCTCGCTGAATGGGATCAGCGATATGCCGAAAGGTTTTTCCCTTCGCTGACTTGCCAAAATATTTAAGCCAACTCTTTTGGCGAGCCAAATTCAGCTCGCCAAGGCAATTTGGCGATTCACCGAGTAACTCGACGAGTCCTTCTACAACTACTTCTCTATGAAATTGATTAAGTATATCTAACTTTTCCCACTATGATGGCTAGGTCTAAAGTTGCTGGGAGAAACATGCCACGCCAAGGGAAAGCAAATGGGATTACACTGAATGAGAATACAACTGCATCCAAGGGCAAAGCCACAATACTGTCCACAACTGGTGGGAAAGGCAAGGGTAAAGGCAAGGCATCTGAGTTATCAAAAGCAAGATCTAACAACCATGTCATTTATGCTACTTACCTCACCCAATCTGAAGGTGAAAATGAGCATAAGGAGCCTCAAACTACAGAGTCTGAGGATGATGATCTTGTCATAGCACAGAGGATGGAGTTATGATCTAAAAAGAGGAATGATCCATCTAGGATCAGGAATCCGCAGCCTACCACCCCTATTCCTCTAGTCCCAGAACAAGCAATGGTGTTGGCACCTCCGGTACAGAGTCCTCCGTCCAAGTCAATGAATAGATTAAAGACTAAGGGACTGAGGACGATCCTTGAGGAAAAAAGTTTGTCCATAGATAGGGTTATCGACAGGTACCCAGAGATAATGGATTTCCTGAAACAGCACAGGTTCCAAATCTTCACCAAACCATGTGGTTCTTATATTCCAAGCTGGGTTAGAGAATTCTACAGTGCATATGGTGCATTGATACCCAGAGGAAGAAGCAAGCAACAACTTTCAAATAAGTCGACTACGTGGTTGTCAGAGGTAAGAAGGTAACTTGTGACAGTGATGCTATCAACACAGTCTTAGGCATGTCCACGAGTATTAATTTTCTGCCAGCACTTGATCAGAACAGAGAAACTGGAGGAGATGAAAAAGTGGTTAGCCTCACTAATTTTAAATGGTACTCCGAAGTGGTTGGTAGAAGGGGCCCCAATTGAAAAGAAAGACCTGAACATTGCTGAAAGATTCTGGTTCGGTTTTATCAGCAGCACAATCATGTCATCCCAGAACGAGTCAATAATTTGCCTTTCTAAGGCTGCCTGTCTGGGTTGCATCATAAATGAAACCAGGATAAATTTAGGGTTGATCATTGCTTCAGAGATTCTCATGCGTGCAAAGCAGCGCCAGACCTCACTTGTTTTCCCAATACTGATCACCGAGCTGTGCAGATGAGCTCGGGTGCCTAGAGGTGCCAAGAAAGATGTGGAAGTGATTCCCACATCCTGTACCGATATCCGGAGAATCGAGGTAGAATATTTAAAGTACCAAGCTGAACAAAAGAAGAAAATAGCCCCGGTGGATTCTTCCCAGGTTGTAGACACTGACTTATCAACTGCAGAGGCATCTTTCCCTACTCGGACCCTTGTGCCTTCTTGCACTCCTAGTGATGTATCTTTTTATACTCCTAGTTGTTTTGTTGTTGTACTGCCTCCTAGAACTACTGATGTTGCTGTCTCCTGGACTCCGATCACCTAGGCATCATTACTTCAAATGGGACAGCTTGCATATTCTATGGATTGTCATGCAGCCAGGCTCAAAATCTCCATTCTTGATATGATTCAAGCTACTTTTGACTGCTGTTGTGACACCATTGAGCGCTGACATTGATACCCTTGCAGCAAGGATAGCGGTGTGTGAGCGTGGTCAAGGAGCCACCGAGGAGGTGACGACTTTAAAAGCTACCATTGGTGAGCTGAGAAAAGATGTGGACTACCTGAAGTCCACCGATATGTCCATGGTTTTTGAAACAGTGGGGATTCCAAATATGCCTGAGATGCCTCCGACTACCGCCGGACATGAGGATAGAATGGAGAAGACAATCAAGATTGAGTCGGAGGCAGAGACTGGTGAGGAGATGATGGAGGAGACTGAAGGACGTGCAGATGAGGACCTGACTAAGACTAAAGCAACCATGATAGATGTGGTTGTGCAGGCCTCCCTGTCAAATACACCGTTTGTTGTCTCTAGTGGAGCTGGCTCTTCTGGGGTCACTCCGGGTATTGAGACCTAGGTCTAGACCGATACCCCGGGCACTGATGCCTAGACAGATAGAAAAAATGCTTATACAGGATCCCTTTTTGCCTCCCTCTCTGTCTTTTCTTTATTTTCACTTTTGGATATGTTTATTTGCATTTGAGGACAATTTTTTTTATTTGTGGTGGGGTGAGGCCTACCTTTGTGTGCTGAATATGACTCTTGTTTTGTATATATATTGGATTTTTAGTTTAAATTGTGTTGACACGACTTTTTGTGGAAGGTTTGAGCGTGTGGCTCCTTGCTTCTAATTGACAATGATTTTTGACCCTTTCGAAATTATTTTGCCACCTCTTATATGTGTTGAATGTGGTTGTTCTCTCGGAGATTTGAGTATCGGTCCCGATCAATACCGATGACTTGAATAGTGCTCATAATCGAACAAACATGAATGTGCGGCTACGATGAGGCCAAATGAATTTGCATAGACAATATGTGAACTCTTCGCATCTCGATATGACTAGCCAATTATCAAATTGAGTCTCTTGTGATGAACATTGCACACTAGAGAAAGCGTGGAGCCTTGTTTGACTTTGGTGTCGATGCCTTGTGTGATGAGCTTACTGTTAACCATGCTTCATAACACCTAGGATTTGCCTCGTTGGTCCGATCGACTAAGTAAGGCTATCTCTTGATATGATCTTAGGAAACTTCGAAGAGTGTTAGCAAATTTGACATATACCTCTTTTGTGGCCTACCTTGTGAGTGTGTGAACCTCTTTTGAACACCCCTTGAACCTTACCTTTCTTTGGAAGAAACTTGATGAAAACATGACCTCCCTTAATCCACTACCTATAATCCTCTTGATTTGTGGGTTGATTGAATAGCCAACTTAGGCCAAAAGCCTAAGTTGGGGGTGTGGTGAAAGGAGAAGGCAAGTCAACAAATGCAAGAAAAGTCTCCTTTAGCCCATGGTTTTGAGAAAAATGGAACCCCTCCATATATATAAAAAAAGAGAAGGGAAAGAAAAGAAAGGAAAAGAAAAAGAATGAAAAAGTTGTGGAATAAAGTACAAAAGAAAATGATGAAAGAAGAGGAAAGGAAGTGTTGTGAGCACCACATTTCATGAGGATAAAAGTCACTGAGCCTAAATGACCATACATATGCACTCAGCCCCATTACAAGCCTTGAAAAGACTTTTTTGATCTTGAGTGAGCTCAAATAATTGTCTATTGGAAAATACGAGCAAACCTATGGGTGAAAGCATGCGTTGTGTTCTTCATTGTGAGTATGAGCGTTGCATTTGATTCTGGAACTTTAAATTGTTAAACCATTGTGTGTGAATATGGAATCAACCTTTGTGTGAGGGCATTTGATTTCCTTTGTTGAGCTTGAACTTGCATTTGAAGCAAATATAGTGAGCTTGAGATTCTTTGATAATGGTGTGTCACAACTTGAAACTTTGAGTGCACATTTGATCTTCGCATGAGTAAATTGAGTCTTGTGTGTGCATTCGCAATTGAATCTTGTGTAGCACTGTTTGAGACATCCTTTTTGAACTACCGAACTTGAGTTTTACTTGAGGACAAGCAAAAGTTTAAGTTGGGCCTCACGTAAAAGTTTAAGTTAGGGGTGTTGATAAGTCCACAATTTGGACTTATTTAGGGCTTCATGATTTTAATAGAATTAGGGTCCTCAAATGCATATTTTGTCTCAATAACTGATGTAAATCCTTAAGTTTCAAGTATTTAGAGTTGGAGGCAAAGCATGGACACTACATGGCAAAAAGGAACAAAACGGCTGAAAAGACGAAGAAAAGAAGACCTGAGGATCGCCTAATGCATTCGGCGAGTCACCGAATAGCCTTCACCTCGCCCAAAGTTCTAGTGTGCTGAGCCCTGATGGAAAAGATCAAGTCGGTGATGAAAAGGAGCAGTCGGCGTGTTACCGATCAGTTTCGCGAGGCAGTACTATATCGCCCAATGATCCAAAACGCGAAGATGCTGAAGGCAAGAGCTTAAAGGCGATGAAGCAAACCAAAGGGCGGATCGCCGAGTGCATCGGCGATCCCAACTAACTGCGCCGAGTGATCCTTCACAACACATTTTTTGACAACTATAAATACTAGTTAGAATTTTTATCTTAGTATGCAATTTCAGATACAACAATTTTATTTTCTAAGTTTTCAAGTAGAGAATATTTTTGCTTAGCTTTTGGAGACTTGAATTGGAAGTGGGTGTTGAAGATTCTTCATATTAGACTCGATTTAAGTGAATATAAATCATACCCAGTTGATGTTACTTCAATTTGGTATCATTTTCTTCCTTTTTTCTATGTCTAGCTAAAACCCCAATTCTTGGGGTGTGATTTTGTGAATATGGGTTAAATTTCTTATTGGGTATTGCTTATTGTTAGTCTATTTGCTGTTTAAATGTGATTTCGTTTAGTAGTTGTGTTTGAACATAATGGGATTGTAGTTGCAAATACATTTTCATCTTAGTGTTTTTGGCTTGCTCGACAGAGTGGTTTTAAAACTAAGACTACTAAATCGATAACCGATGGTTATTGGATCGTCATGGGTTCAACTCGAGAGACTGAATCCTAGGCCTTTTCCCACACATTCAGCTCGAGAGAGTGAATGGGCTAAGGCAGAGGCTATGCTTAACAGTGAAAACTCGGTGTTCGAGAGAAACCGAGTTGATTTGGGGTAAGTTGTTCGAGAGAGAATTTACCCCCACTAAAGTCTAGCCTAGTTACAAATGTTCAGCAATTGATTATCAATAGCAATTAGCCGATTGTGTAGTTTATCCCATATTCCTATCACATCCCAAGAATCCCGTCTCCTATATTCGCATCTTTCTATTTTTGCTGTTTTAGTTGTTCATCGACTACAAACCCCCATTGATAATTGACAATCATGTCAACCCCTTAATTTATTATGTTTTTACTTGAAAATGTGTTTAGCTATGGTTAACTCTAGCATATTCGCGCTTAACTCTTAATTCCCAGAAACCACTCCCTTGGGACTCGACCTCAACCCATTCGGTTGTGTTATATTACTATTGTACGATCGTAGACACTTGAATCGGAAGTTGTGTCTTGAATACGCAAACATCAAGCAACCCCCTTGAGTTGGTGAGCAGCCAATTCCACCTTCTCCACCGGAGTAACTCCCATAATGTCAAACAGTTTATGGAACTCATATATGAACTCTTGAGGATCTTCCTCAAGCTTTGAACCATAAAATTCCTAAGGGTTCATCCTAGTAAAGTCCCTTACCATTGATGCCGCCGTACCCACATTTGGGTTCACGGGGTTCACAACTTCGCTATTGGCTTGGGCCGTCATATCTTGAGCCAACACTTGAAAAGCCGTCCTAAACTCCACATTAGTTACATTCTCAGCCAATGGGTCAATTAGAGCTTGTGGAGGAGCTTGGGGAGGAACTATGGATCCACATTGTATTCCTCATTCCTTCTAGCATTAGCCCTTGTAGTAGTCATATCTTGTAGACCATCGGGTAAGGATTAGGAGAAAAACCTTATAGAGTTAAAATCTATGGCTCGACTTAGAGTAATGAAGAAGTAAAGTTTCCTAAGCATCTCGTAGCCTCTCATTCATAAATGTGGAGTGCTTCACACTTATAAACAAAACTCCACTAGACATGGTTTTGAGACATCACAGAATCATTCTAAACTTTATGCTCTGATTACAAAGTTTGTCACGACCCAGGGGTAAACCCTAGATATAACATGGCATACAAGACCCCAAGAGGCCTCATACAAGCCACTTAGCTTTCATAACATAAGATAATAGAAATGAGCGGAAATCTAAAACGTTTTCAATAACATAAAAGTCTTTATAAAATGAAGCGGAAGCCTATTACACTTCTCCCAAACCATCTATAACATGAATAATTTTGGGACATAGCCCATACAATAGTTCTAAACATGAAAGAAATACATAAGGAAAAATGGTGGTCACATCCTCGAATGCTATGAGGACTCACCAAATGTTCAATCTTGCTTTATTATGATCCTAGCCACGGGGATAGGAATAAATATCGCCAGACCCTACATTTGATAAGAATGTAGGAAAGAGTATGTGTTAGTACAAACATGTATTGAATATGATAGCTAGCATAAACATCAACATAGGTATAACATAGGCATTAGTCAACATAAGATGCCATAACCATAAGAGATAACAACGTAAGTCATCAGCATAATCAATGCACATAAACCTTCATATAAGAGGAACACTTCTCAACTAACCTCAACTTATTCTTAGTCAAGACTTGTGTCATCTACTTCTAGTCAAACATATCAAGGAAGGCAACTCAAGCAACAATCAAAGCTAATCTACCATCATAACAAGTAAATCTCATACTAAAAACATGCTTACAATATTGCTTCATAAAGTAATTGTGTTTCATCATAACTATGCTACTTTGATAAGGGACTTGTCCTTCTTTAGCTATTTTTACTATTCATGGAAGAGTACTTCTTTACTAATCCAAGACCAGTCATTACACATGAATGGTTACTTTTACCAATTCAAGGCTATCAAGGAAAAGCACCTCATGGTGCTTGACCAAGCTATCATGGAAATCATCCTCTCATGCAAGTCCAAACTACTCAAGGAAAGGTACTATTGCTCAGTCCAAGAATGGTTTAGCCTTACCAAGTCATGCTATCATGCAAGCATCCTATCATGCTAGTTCAAGCTAACCATTGGAAGGGTACTATTGCTCAATCCAAGGCTATCCATGAGATCTACTAACTCAAGCTACCAAGCATGGTCTTGGCTTACGAAGTCAAGGTGTTTATGAATGGATCTCAAACATATCAAGGAAGGCAACTCAAACAATAATCCAAGCTAATCTACCGTCATAACAAGTAAATATCATACTAAAAACATGCTTACAATAGTTCTTCAGAAAGTAATCTTGTTTCATCATAACTATGCTACTTTGATAAGGGACTTGTCCCTCTTTAGCTATTTCTACTATACATGGAAGAGTACTTCTTTACTAGTTCAAGTCCAATCATTACACATGAATGGTTACTATTTACCAATTCAAGGCTATCAAGGAAAAGCACCTCATGGTGCTAGACCAAGCTATCATGGAAAGCATTCTCTCATGCAAGTCCAAGCTACTCGAGGAAAGGTACTATTGCACAGTCCAAGCTACCAATGAAATGGTTTGGCCTTATCAAGTCATGCTATCATCCAATCATCCTATCATGCTAGTTCAAGCTAACCATTGTAAGGGTACTATTGCTCAATCCAAAGCTATCCATGAGATCTACTAACTCAAGCTACCAAGCATGGTCTTGTCTTACCAAGTCAAGCTATTCATGAAGAGATCTCATATCACTACTTCAAGCTATCATAGTTCATACATGCTTTGATTTATTATGATTTATTATAGGTGAGCAAGCCTTTCAACGTAGAATCATTCTACGTGAGAAAACCTTTCACATTATACATTCTTATATTATAGAGTAGGTCATGTGGGTAAATCCTTCCAAAACAATCCTATCTACATATCAACATTTATATATATAAGCCTCACTCTCAAAGCCCTAATCATCATAATTCATCAAGTTAGATTTACTCTCAAAGTCACATTAGTCATAACTCATCATATTGGCTTTATTCTAAATCAATTCAAGTTTATATGCTTTACTCTTAAGCAATTTATGTCTATATGCTACAATCTCAAGTAATCTATAAAGTATCTCATCAATCCTATAAGAAAACCTCTAAATCCTAAATTTCCCCTTTCATGGAATAAAACACATTTACTTAAACTTTATCTTTCTAGACATGGGTTAGGCATGTGTGAGGAGTCCACAAATTGTACTCATTTAGGGCTATATTTTAATAGGAATTATGTCCTCAAATGATTATTTTATTTCAATATCACATGAAAACCGTTAATTTTCAAGTATGTGAAGTTTTTAGGAAAGCATAGACACTACATTGCAAAAAAGGAACGAAAAGGCCGAAAAGAATGAAGAAATGAAGGCCTGAGGATCGCCGAGTCCATTTGGCGAGTCACCGAAGGGTCTCACTTCGCCTTTTGTTCCAGTGTGCTGAGCCCTGAAGGAAAGGATCAAGTCGGCGGAAAAAATGAGCAGGCGGTGCATCGCCGAGAAGTTCTGCGAAGCAGTACTATGTCACCTAATGACCCAGAGCTCAATGATGCCGAAGGATGGTGCAAAATGGCGATGAACTACACCAAAGGGCGAATCGTCGAGTTGATCAGCGATTCAGACTAATGTCGCCGAATGGTCCGCTGCAGCACAAATTTTTTGAAAACTATAAATACTCGTTAAGAGTCATAGCTTAGTATCAGGCTTTTAGTGTGAAAAAAATTATTATAATTTTCATATAGAATAGTACTTTTTATTTTTGCTTTAAGTTTGAGAGGGTTCTCGAAACTTGAAGAAGAAGAGAGTTTCATCTCCAAGAATTTGGACTTGCGTCTCTTGATTTCTTCATTATTGGCCTGTAACAAGACTTAAATCTTCATACCCATTTGAATGTAAGCTCATTTAGGTATAAATTTCTATCTCTTGATGTGTGGCTAAAAACCCCCATTCTTGGGGTGTGATTTAGCGAAGATGGGTTAATATTGTTGTTGGGTCTTGCTTTTTGATAGTTTAAATGATTTCGTCTAGTAGTTGTGGCTGAATCTAATGGATTTGTAGTTGTAAATACAAGTTCACTCATGTGTTTTCGGCTTGCTCGAGAGAGAATTCGCTAAACCAAGACCACTAGATTGATGGCCTAATGAGTGGGTCGACATGAGGCTCAGCCCGACAGGGTGAGCCCTAGTCCTATATCCTAACACTCAGCTCGAGAGAGTGAGTGGGGTAAGGCATAGGCTAGTCTTCATGCAGCAAGTGGGTGTCCGAGAGGAACCTATTTGAAACGGGGTAAGTTGCTCGAGAGAGAATTTATTCCCACGTATAGCTTTGCCTAGTCACTATTACTCTATAAATTTTCTATTGAAAGCATGTACCCAATAATTTAGATTAACTCGTATTTCAGTCACATCCCAAGAATCCCCCTCTCATTATTAGATTTTCTTGCTGATTTTGCTAATTTTAGCTTATTTGTACAAAACCCCCTAATCGATATTTGACACTTTTGTGTCCCCCTTTAATTTACAATGTTTTTAATCATTAATATCTTTAGCTACGACTAGTTAGAACTAAATTTTATTATACTATAAATTCTCAAAACCACTCCCTTGGGACGATCCCAACCCTCGATTGGGTTACTATATTATCGACGATCGTAGACACTTGAATCGGAAGTAGTATCGTTGGTCACGATAAGCATAAAAATGGTGCTGCTGCCGGGGATTGGTGTCATTTGAAAATATTTGGATTAGTAAAATTTGTGTTCTTCTTAGTTGTAGTATACTTACCTAATTTTTAGTTTTGTTTTGTTTGTTGTGTGAATATTTCAGAAAGCATGAGTGTTAATGGTAGCACCAGTAGCCAGGTAGGCCATCAAGATGACATCGGAAATTTCAACGATGTCCAAGAGCCCAACATCAATTGCCCCCATCTCATGGGAGGTGTTGGAGCCATCCGTTTACCCCCCAACTGAGGGAAATGCAGTGTTCCACATAACGAGCACCATGTTGCAACTCTTACAACTAAAGGAATTTCCAGTGGACTGACTCACGAGGACCCTCACGAGCAACTTCGAAACTTTGTAGATGTGTGTGGACCATTCTCGTTCAAAAACATCTCTCAAGAGTAGGTCAGGTTAAGGCTATTCCCTTCCTCATTGATGGGAGAGACGTGCAAGTGGCTAGCCGAGCTACCATATGAATCCATTACTTCCTGGGAGGAACTGGTAACCGCATTTCAAGTGCGATTTTTCCCGCCCTCGAAGATGATGTCACTGGGAGATAGCATCCAAAGCTTTAAGCATCTAGAAAGAGAACCTCTACACGAAACATGGTTGCGATTTAAAAAATTGGTGCTACAATGCCCAACTCATGGTCTACCTAATAATGTCTTGCTAAAGTACTTCTACCGAAGCCTGGATTCGGTGAATAAAGGTGTCGCTGATCAACTTTCACCTGGAGGCCTAATGCAGCAACCGTATACAGTAGCAACCCAACTTTTAGATGGCATGACAACCATCAATAGGGCATGGTACACCCGAGAAGACCAAGTTTCCCCTTTCACATTCAAACTATCCAAGTAAAAAATGGACAAAGATAATGAGAGAGACCAAAACATGGCCAAGATCATGACACAACTTGATATTTTCTCCAAAAATGCCATGGGGGCTAGTGCCCGTGGTGTTATTGTTATGGGGGTCGGGAGTGCAAATCCTGAGGAGGCAAATTTCGAAGCACTGTATAATGATGAGGTGAACTTTCTAGCCAACCAAGGTGGTGGTTATCGTTCAAACTACCCAAGGCAGAGTGGTAACCAAGGTTGGGCTAGAGATGAAGGATGGAAGGATCAAGAATGGAGAGAGAAATCCTAATTGGAAAGACGGGGAGAAGGACAAATATGTGCTTCCCCACGAGCGCCAAAAGCCAAAGGACTCGGAGGGTGGTAGGTCTGAGGATATGTTCTCGCGTATCCTTGACAAAGTTGAAGGGTCAGACAAAATGCTAAAAGGCATGAAAGAAGATGTTTCTACCCTTAGCCAGACCGTCACCTCCCATTCTGTTTCAATCAAGCAGTTAGAGACCCGAATGGGTCATATCTCGTCTCACCTTAATCCGAGACAGCAAGGGGGTTTACCTAGTGATACTATGGCTAACCCCAAGAGTGAGATTTGAAGGAGAACTAGGGTCGTGCCATGACGATAACTAAAGCGTTGTTTGGGAGGCAACCCACAACCCCTTTAATTGCTTTATTTTTTTTATTATTATCAGTACTTATTTCTTGGTAAAATAATGGTGTGTTATTTATACAGGTTAAAGTATAAGAAGTGTTTGAAAAAGTGAAGGATGGCAAGCAATAGATCCAATCGGTGAGTCACCGAAGAGGTCGGTGAATCCGACCTCGTCCGCCATTTGACTCAAAACATCGTCAACATTAGAGTATGTAAAACTCGGCGAGATTTGGAGAATATTGGCTAATCACCGACCATGTCGGTGGTATTGATGAAAACCGCCGTTTGGACCTTCATGATGACTGAAGATCCTGTAAAACTTGGTGAGTCGAGTGCTCACTCAGCGTATCGCCAAGAGGTTCGGCGATTCGAACTAATGTCACCGAGTGGGCGAGAACTGGACAGTTTTTACAAGCCAAAGGTTTAAAAGTTTCAACTTCATTCATTTCCCTCACTTTTTATCCGTCCAAACTCACACCTGCATTGTATTTTCAATATCCCTACACTTTTAGAGTATTTTAGTTGTGGATTTGTGTTCGGGATTTGGATTACATTGCTGCCTAGCGACTCAACTACATTTTAGTCAGCACGAAAGGTTGATTCCCAATCTCTGAGTTCTTTCTATTGATTTTGGACTTAATACAGTAATATTACCTTGTTGATTTGTGCTAGGTTTCTCTGGTAGGATTAGAATATTTGTCTGCCTGTTAGATTCACAAATTTTGCTTGTACTAAGTTAAATGGTTAATTCCTGAAGGTTGCATTTTCAAACTGACTTAAAATTTGTGGGCTGAGCATAATTGTCACTGGGTCTAAGCCTAATTTGAGTTGTGTGCCTTAATTTTGTTTTCGGGGGGCCGTAGGGTTGAATTCGGGAAAGTGGGTCACAAGTAGGCATGTTGGGTCATTTTGCGAGCTGTGACGAGCTCGCCGAACAACTCAGCGGTTCACCCACGCGTCCTATCTCGCCCTTATTATCATGTTTTATTTGTTGTGGCTTCTGTTTCGCAGAAATGGCTAGATCGAAAGCTGCTGGAAGAAATAGGCCACCACGACATTTAAGAGCAATAAATTTCAGGAAAGATGAAAAGGCAACAAACCTATCTAAATCGGATAATGAGGGCAAGAAGCCCAGTGCCAACAAGAAAACAAACCCCCGAGACCCAACTGTTCCCTCGTGGAGACATGGCTTCTTCACAGCTATCCACTCCTTTTTGGCGGCTTATGACTTTGACAATCTGAGTAAGCCAGTTGCCGCTGAATCTTCTGAAGAAGCTTAGGGAGCCATTGTCAAAATTCCAGAAGGTCATTCTGGGCACTGAAGCCCAGACAGATAGAGCGACCAATTAGCCAGGATCCCCTCTTTACCTCTCTTTTTAAAATATTTTGATACTTTTATTTGCATTTGAGGAAAAATACTTTTTAATTGTGGTGGAGTGAGGCCTACACATTTTCTGTTGACAATTATGTTTTGTGTATATATTTGGGTTGCTCTGCTTTAAAATTTTGTTAAATATTGCTTTCTGTGGATGTTTGAGCTTATGGCTACTTTTTTGTTTTAATTGTGAAATAATTTTGATCCTTCTGAAAAAAATTTGAATTTTTTGCACATTTCCCACCCCTCGTGTGCTGATTGCGGCTGTTCTTTTGCAAAAAATTGAGTCTCGGTTCTAATCAATATCGATGACTTGAATAGTGCTCTCAACCGAACGAACATGAATGCACGACTAAGATGAGGCCAAATGAAGTTGCATAGACAATATGTGAAATCTTTGCATCTCGTTATGACTAGCCTTGTATCAAATTGATTCTCTTGTGATGATCATTGCACACTAGTGAAAGTGTGGAGTCTTGTTTAACTTATAATGTCAATGCCTAGTGTGATGAGCTTACCTGTGAACTATGCATAATAGATCCTAGAATTTACCCCGTTGGTCCGGTCAACTAAGTGATGTTGTCTCCTGATATGATCTTAGGCAACTTCTACGAGTGTGAGCCAATTTGATATATACCTCTTTTGTGACCTACCTTGTGAGTGTGTGATTCTCTCTTGAACACCCCTTGAGCATGACCCTTCTTTGAAAGAAACTTGATGAACACTAAACCTTTCTTTATCCACCACACATAATCCTCATGAATTTGTGGTTAGTTTGAATAGCCAACATAGGCCAAAAGCCTAAGTTGGGGGTGTGGTGAAAAGAGAAGGCAAATCAAGAAGTGCAGGAAAGCCCCTCCCACCCATAGTTTTGAGGAAAATGGAACCCCTCCTTATTAAAAAAAAGAGACAGAAAAGAAAAAGAAAAAGAATGAAAAAGAAAAGTTGTGGAATAAAGTTGAAAAATGAAAGGGGTTCCCAAGCAATCCATGTAAAGTGAATAATAGGATAGCTTATGAGCACTGAATAGAATGATGAAGGAAAAGGAAAGGAAATGTTGCGAGCACCACACTGCATGAGGATGAAAGTCACTGAGCCTAAAATGACCATAACTTTACACTCATCCCCGTTACAAGCCTTGTTAAGACGTTTGTGATCTTGAGAAAGTCGAAACAAATGTTGATTGGAAAATACGGGCAAACCTATGGGTGAAAGCATGAATTATGTTCTTCCTTGTGAGAGTGAGCATTGCATCCAATTCTAAAACTTTAAACTGTAAAACCATGGTGTGAATACAGAATCATTCTTTGTGTCAGGGCACTTGAATACTATAGTTGAGCATGAACTTGCATTTGAAGCAAGTATTGTGAGCATGAGAATTTTTGGTAATGGTGTGTCACAACTTGAATCTTTGAGTACACAATTTATCCTTGCATAAGTAAATTGAGTCTTGTTGTGTGCATTCATGATTGAGTCTTGTGTAACACTATTTGAGACACCTTTTTTGAACGTCTCAACTTGAGTTTGCTTGAGGACAAGCAAAAGTTTAAGTTTGGGGTGTTGATGAGTCCACAAATTGGACTCATTTAAGGCAATATTTTAATAGGAATTTTGTCCTCAAATGCTTATTTTATCTCAATATCTGATGAAAACCCTTAAGTTTCAGGTATGTTGAGTTTTTAGGAAAGCATGGACACTACATCGCAAAAAAGGAATGAAAAGGCTGAAAAGAACGAAGAAATGAAGGCCTGAGGATCGCCGAGTCCATTTGGCGAGTTGCCGAAGGGTCTCACTTCGCCTTTTGTTCCAGTGTGCTGAGCCCTGAAGGAAAGGATCAAGCCGGCGGAAAAAAGGAGTAGTCGGCGCATCACCGAGAAGTTTTGCGAAGCAGTACTGTGTTGCCCAATGACCCAGAGCACAACGATGCTGAAGGATGGTGCAAAACGGCGATGAACTACACCAAAGGGTGAATCGCCGAGTCAACTCGGCGATTTCGACTAATGTCGCCGAATGGTCTGATGCAACACATATTTTTTGTAAACTATAAATACTCGTTGAGAGCTATAGCTTAGTATCATATATTTAGTGTGAAAAACAATTATTATAATTTTCGTATAGAACAGTACTTTTTATTTTTGCTTTGAGTTTGAGAGGGTTTTGGAAACTTGAAGAAGAAGGGGTTTCATCTCCAAGGATTTGGACTTGGGTCTCTTGATTTCTCATTCTTAGCCTGTAACAAGCCTTAAATCTTCATACCCATTTGAATGCAAGCTCATTTAGATATAAATTTATATCTCTTGATTTGTGGCTAAAACCCCCCATTCTTGGGGTGTGATTTAGCGAATATGTGTTAATATTATTGTTGGGTCTTGCTTGTTGATAGTTTAAATGTAGTTTAATGGTGATTTCGTCTAGTAGTTGTGGCTGAATTTAACGGATTTGTATTTGCAAATACAAGTTCACTCATGTGTTTTCGGCTTGCTCGAGAGAGAAATCGCTAAACCAAGACCACTAAATTGATGGCCTAAGGAGTGGGTCGACACGAGGCTCAGCCCAAAAGGGTGAGCCCTAGTCCTATATCCTAACACTCAGCTCGAGAGACTGAGTGGGGTAAGGCATAGGCTGGTCTTCATGCGACGAGTGGGTGTCTGAGAGGAACCCATTTGAAACAGGGTAAGTTGCTCGAGAGATAATTTATTCACACGTATAGCTTAGCCTAGCCACTATTACTCTATAAATTTTCTATCGAAAGCATGTACCCAATAATTTACATTAACCCGTATTCCGGTCACATCCCAAGAATCCCCCTCTTATTATTAGATTTTCTTGTTGATTTCGCTAATTTTAGTTTACTTGTGATAAAAACCCCTAATCGATATTTGACACTTTTGTGTCCCCCTTTAATTTACAATGTTTTTAATCGTTATTATCTTTAGTTATGACTAGTTAGAACTAAATTTTATTTTTCTATAAATTCACAAAACCACTCCCTTGGGACGATCCCAACCCTCGGTTGGGTTACTATATTATCGACGATCGTAGACACTTAAATCGGAAGTAGGGTCGTTGGTAACGATAAACATAAATGGGTACATGTAAATTCATCCTAAAACATGTAATTCTATGAATTCAATCATAAACAATCATAATCCACTCAATTGGATCAAAATCCATAATCTTAGAACAAAACCCTAACTCATGGGGGGCTCCATAGATGAAAAGACATCATACCTTTGATTAAAAAGCCCACAAATGCTTCAGGAATGGAGACTTGACCTTGATCCTAGCTCCAACTCTTTCTTCTTCTTCAGGTTCCAGAGAGAGAAATATTTGAGAGAAAGACTTTGGATTTCGGAAATAATGACTTGAATGAACAAATTTGAGGGTTAAAATCCTTTATATAGGGGTCTTAAACATAGGCAAGCCAACGTAGTATCATTATAAAATAATTAGGAAAAGACCCAACTACCCTTAAAATAAATGCCAGCTACTGACCCACGAGACCCCTACCGATGGATCGTGGATGGACTTACGGTCCGTCCTACACACTCGTGGTTCTTTGTCAGAGAGTTTTGCTTGGATCCATGACTCCTGAACCACGTACAGTGGTCCCACCTACGGTCTGTAGGTCTAGTCATAGTCCTAGCATGGGCAACTTCTGAAGGACCAATCCACAGACCCACCTACGGTCCATGGCCCATACCACGGGCCGTGGTTGGCCCTCGTGGATGGCACCTAGGAGTTCTGTAATTTGCTAGGCTTCCCTATTTTGGATATGGGGTGTTACACTAAAACTCATTAACAATGGGGACTTACTCAAGAGTAGGGGTTTCAGAATCCATTTCCCTAACCTAAACAAGATGATATATACAACCCTTACAAATTATTCTCCTAGCATTAACACAAGAGACTAACTGACTCTTAGGCATAAAATTTCCCTCTTTCCGGTGTAGGATGGGTTTATTTGGAAAGTGAATCTTGACTACTTAGGTTCTACATTCAATATAAGCATAACATGAATGCAACCAATCCAAAACAAAGATAACATCAAAATCTAACATATCAAGTTCTACAAGATCAACATGAGTGACTCTATGTGATAAGGAGACGGGACACTTTCTACAGACTCCCTTAGCCACAATAGATTCACCAATAGGAGTAGAGACAGAAAAATGATCTAACAACACATCTAGAAGAATATTAAACCTCATAGCCATGTATGGCATCACAAAAGACAAGGTAGCACCGGGATCAAGAAAAGCATAAACATCAAGATGAAAGACTTTCAACATACCAGTAACCATATCGAGAGAACCTTTTTGCTCATGATGAGTCTGGAGTGTATAAAATCTATTTTGCTACTGACTTCCACTAGAACCTGAAGAAGGGTAAGGTTGAGCCCATAGACGATTATTTCCATCATTCTTAACAACTGAGGGACAAAACCTAATCTTATAATCCGTCTTGCATAACCAAAGCATGCATTAGAACCTACTAGACATTTACCCTTGTTCTTCCTTCCACATTTAGCACAATTATTCAACAAAGATCCACTACCATTTCCTCCTTGTTAAATTTAGGAGGTGGAGCATTGGTGGAACCTTGACCAGAAAACCTTTGTCGGAACTTAGAACTATCATGTGTCTCAGACCTTGATTTTTGAAAGTAACCATCCCCCATCTTAGCCCTCTTTAACTCCGTAGACCTTTCCCTAAGTTTATCCTTTTCGATTTGTTGAGCATGAACCATTTGATGAGAAATTTCCATATCATTGATAAGCATGGCAGTACGACATTCCTTAACCGCCATTTCAGACACTCCCAAAACAAACTAACTCATTCTTGCCCTTGGATTGGTAACCATAGTAGGAGCATATCGAGACAATAGTGTGAACTTCAAAGCATACTCCTTCACACTCATATTTCCTTGATGGAGATTGATGAACTTAAGTACCTCCACCTCCCTCATCTAAAGTGGAAAGAAACTATCAAAGAAAGAAACCTTAAACTTTTCCCAATCAAGAGGACCCGCATCAATCTCCCTCTCTTCCTTCCATTGTTGAACCATACTTGAGAAACACCCTTAAGTTGATAAGCGACCTATTCCACCTGTTCCACTAACGTCACTCCAATGATCATAAACAACTTATACACCACATCAATGAATTCTTGAGGATCCTCCTCAACCTTTGAACCATGAAATTCTGGAGGATTCATTCTAGTGAAGTGTCTAACTCTAGTAGTTGTTGTACCTACATATGGGTTCTTGGGGACCACAGCCTCCCTATTGGCTTGAGCTGTCATGGCTTAAGCCAATACTTGAATAGTAGCCCTAAACTCCACATTAGTCACTTGCTCGGCCAAAGGGTCGATCGGAACATGAGGAGCTACTCGTCCTATATTCTCTCCCGCATTCTTTCTAACATATGATCTTCAAGTGGCCATAGCCCCAAAAACAACTGATAGGGATTAGGAGAGAGAGATATTATAGAGTTAGACTCTATCATACAACCTTAGTGTGATGAAATAAGTTGAGTTTCCTAAACATCTTATAGCCTCCTATTCATAAATGTGGTGTGCTTCACACTTATGAACAAGACTCTACTCGACGTGACTTATGAGACTTCCTAGAACCTTTCTAAACCTTGTGCTCTAATACCAAGTTTTTCATGACCCAAAGTACACATTAGACGATGGTGTATAAGATCCCGAGAGGCCCTACACAAGCCAATTAGCATACATCATACAAGATAATAGAAACAAGAGAGTTTAAAAGTAGTATTTCATATAAAAGACCTTTACACTAAATAGTGAAAGTCTAACATAAGTCTCAAAGCCATCTATTACATGAAAGTAGTGATTGAGATGTAACCCTTATATCTCATAAAATACCCGAAAAATAAAAGATATGAAAGCAATAAAAGAGTCTCAGTCCTCGGAACATGAGGACTCACCAATCTTCAATATATATACAAGATCAATAGCCACAAGTATGGGAGGTAGGAGCGTCAGACCCTACATTAGTGAAACAATGTAGGCAAAAGTATGTGTTAGTTCATGGAATGCACCAAGTATGATACCAATGCATAAGAGTTATGAAATCATGTTAAAAGCGACTTTCCATGACATGAAATGACCAAGCTAAATCATAAAGTAACATGTTAAAAAACACAAGTCAAAACAATTGTCAGTGCAAGCTAAACATCATTAAAAGAAATTTGAGATACTTTTATAAAGTAACCTTAGTTCCTTATTATGTAAGATTTACCTTTAACCGACATAGACCATGTGATCGATAACATATAATCTGGTGTCTTTCCCACACCGAAAAGAGATTTCCTTACTTGCCAAGGTAAGAACCATAAACTTCTAGCTTAGTTGGATCCACTAGCTAATGTCTATCTAAGACAACTTATAGTGGAACATAGTTATGGGACATGGGTAATCACCATTTTCCACTTGGTGCTAAGCATAAATCCCACGAAATAGTCATGAATCTTAACTTGTCTTATCATTACAAGAAATGAGTAATCGCCGCTTGTCTTATCATTATTGAACGGCACATCAAGTAGCCAATCAAAGTTAGATTTCATTAGAATAGATACTTAATATTGATTCAACTTAGTTGACAAAACCTTTAAATTTTATGAATCCTTTATGTGAGAAACTTCTTTCACACTCATGCTTTTGAGTAATATTTGAGAAATCCTTTCACAATAACAACAACAACATCAATGCTTTATTCTCAAAGCAAACTTAAATCATTTTAATCAATTTCATAAAGTGACATGCATTTCATAAATTCATCTTTCATAGTTCAAAAGCTTAGTCATATAATCAAAATTTAGAGACTATGAATTATGCATGGGTTCAAGAGAATTCAACTTAAAAACATGTAATTATTTCAATTCATGAATAAAAAGACATAAAATGTTCAACTATATCATAATTAAAAGGAACCCCTGAGATTGAATAAAACCCTAACTTCAATTGGAGATTCTAACTTGTAAAATTGGAGAATTTAGGAACTCTATGGAGGAAAGGACTCCATAGAAAAATACTATCATACCTTGATGCCAAAAGCTCACAGTTAAATGGTGAATTTGGAGACTTGATCTTGAAACCCTAGACCTCTTCTTCAAGCTTTGGAGAGAGAAATATTGGGGAAGAACTTTGATCAACTTTTAGAATTTAGCAGAATGAGTTCAATTGGGTAATTTGGGTGTAAAAACGCTTGTAGATTGTGTAGAGTAAAAGTTAAAACGACATAGTATTGTGTTAGAATAACTAGAAAAAGACCAGAAAGCCCTTAAAAAAAACGGTTGAGCCCTCACCAACGGATTAGACCTACGGTGACCTTTAAATGACGAGACCCATCTAGGGTCCGTAGCTCCACTTACGAACCATGCATACCAACCATAAGTCCCAACTTCGACCCTTAAAATTTCACGAAGTCTAAGACTCACCAACGAGACCTATCTACGACGCAATTATGGAATGAAAGACCGTCTTGGTGAACGGTAAAAAAGGGTACTGGAAATGAAATTTTTAAATTTTTTCACCCCTTCACTTACGATCCCCACTTACAACCTTTAAAAGGACCCACGGTCTGTCAGTGGGTCCATAGACAAAAACACCAACTAATAAAGTTTGCACTTTTCCTTCTTTCAAAATTTGAGGTGTTACAAAATGGAATTAAAAACTAAACCAAGGAATAGGAACCTTATCATTGGTACAAGTCTAACCAGAGTAAAACCACACAAGTCACACGTCCTCATGGTCCCCGCACTAGTAGAGGGAACCCAACATGAGAACTACTCCAAAGAAAAAACTATAAAATCTAAGAATAACCAAAACTCATTTAAAGGTACTAATCATACCGACTAACCACAAAGTACAGAGAAACAAATCTAAGGAGATTAAAAGTAATAATTAAGGCACAAGCAAAGAATCCCCAACCTAGACTACGAATTTCACAATTCTAACAAGTTTAAGGCTCAAATAGGAATCAAAATATAAGGATAAGGGAGATAAACCTAATCCCGCTTCACATAATCCCAAATCATATGCATTAAATGCTAAGCATAATCTAAGAAAGCTTAATCAAATAACAAGTGAACTATAGCCTACATCGCAATCGAACACGTGTGCTCCGAAACCGTTGAACTAGAGCACTCCTCTTCAAATCCCCTTCGATAACCACCACACTATCAAATTAATGATCACAATGTCTACATGGGCGCTTTTACACCAAAATCACCACAACTGGAGATGGACCTATAAATTAAGTCCAAATGGGAAAGTGGGACCTGCACCAGAAATCCAAAAATCGACTCCATTAATAGGTCCTAAATACCTTTTCGATCTTGTGTCCCATAATAGGACATTATTCGATGCTGAAAAGGGTAGAAATAAGGTCGAGAAGTCATTTTTCAATTCTTTCAACACCTTGTCAAACCCTTCAACTTTTTGAAGATCCTTGTGAGCATTTCCTCGGTTTTGTTTCCTTCTGGACTAGTTGGTTCTTTTGGTCATGGACGATCATGAGGAGGAATATACCTTTCTTTTTCGGCCTCATTATCTGTCCAATTTCTACCTCTCCAATAATTCTAACCACTATCTATTTTCTTGTTCCAACCTTGTTTCCCACCTTGTTGTTGATAGTTTGGGTAACAATAACCCATTTGGTTTCCCAAGTATTGCACTTTGTTATTATACAATGCCTCAGATTTGGCATCTTCTGGGAACTTCTCACTTCCCGTTCCAACTGTATTCACTGATTTCAATCAACCTCTCATGACATGTTTGGACAACAAATCAATTTGAGTCATCATTTTGGTCATGTTCTGATATCAATCATGCTCTTTTGTGCATTGCAAGAGTAATTTCTGGAACCGCAACCATGTCTCAAATAGAATTTCACTTTCAATTCTTTTGAAGTTTTGGATCCGGTACCTGAGTTTCACTGTCTTTGAGGAAGGAAAGAATCTCTCTAGAAAAGCTTCAGTTAGCTCCTTCCAAGAAGTGATAGAATCATTTGGCAATTTCGCCAACCATTTTGTAGCTTCACCTGTTAAAGAGAACGAGAATAACCTCAACCTTATGGACTCTTGTGAGATGGTTTTGAACACAAACGACCTCTATACATCCCCTAAATTTTGAAGGTGTTCATGAGGATCTTAATGAGCTAAACCCCCAAACATTCATCTCGATTGGAGCAATTGTAGCATTGTTCTGGTTAAATGAAAAACTACTCTTCCTATTGTGGGAGGTAACCATATGGCTCTCGTGGTTTGAATGACCTTCATGTGCCTGTCATTCAAATCACCCATGTTGTTTTTACGTCTATAGTGACTATCGCTGTCACTACCATGGTTACTCATGTTCTAATCCTTCAAATCAATAAAACAACAACAACAAGCAACACTCTACTACAAATAAACAAATCTACAAATGAATTTCTCAAATGGAATTCTTAGCCATCACTCCCTTGCAGCAGCCCCATTTTTTATAATGCTCAAACTACTCATCAAAACAAATCCAAAGAGTAAGTGATCGTAGTCAGTAAAAATATCCAACTAATAGTTGGCATTGAATCCCACAAAGAGTGATATAGCACATAGTTCTATTGAGAAATTTGAAATTCAAATCAATTCACTTGCATGAATAAGAAAATTTGGATGGATTATTCCACCAAATTTATGAAAAATGGTTTATTATCAAGAGTCAAAATTAAACTAAGATTTCAGAAATTCAAATCAGTAATAAGTAATATAGCAGTGCGGGGATTGGAAATCGATGTTACACAAGGGTAATTGTGTTTCTCTATAGTACTGAACACTCATGGATAGACTGGGTAATCTTCAATTACACTAATCTTCTTTTGATCTCATATCATCAGTTCAAGGAATCTCCTTTTGGTATCATCTATGTGCATAACTAAACAACCCAATACCTTATACTATTCTCTTTGTCGATGTAGAATACGACAAATGGATCTAACTGTAAATTTTTTTTCAAGCAAATTATAGACATCGAACCTAAATTGCAAGTATCAAACTAATTACCCACTCCAATAAATCTTTTCCGAGTATCAAATAGAGATCGAAAGTAGGAATTGAACTTCCAACCTTAACCCATAAATTATACGTGTGCTAAGTAGATAGAATCCATGTATGAACAACCACAAAATAGAGCATAACACAATACCCACTACATTAAATCAACACCCAACCCCATAATTCCACACCTAGACTTTGGGTTTTAGCCACCCATCACAAAATGTAAAGAAATTATACCTTTCATGAGAGAATCTATAGGAAACATTAAATCAAAAAATTTTAAACAATACCCACTTTGAATTCAACTTCAAATTGTCAATTTAAAGAGAAATGTTGAAAACCCCAACACTAAAAGTTTTCTTCAAAAATTCAAGTGTTTCTCTTGCTAAAACTCTACAGAAAAAATATTTGGACTAGTATTTCTAAAAGATGAAGAACCCTTCTTTCTCTCTTATTTGGGCTATTTATAGTTTCGCAAAATTTGGCCCAAAATTTACTACATGACAATTTTGGCAACATTTGTCGGGCTCGTCGAGCACATTCGGTGGATAATCATTTTCTCCTTATCTTTCCTTTCTCTTTATTTAGGCTTCATGTATTTGAAACTTTTTCAGTGAGCTCGTTCGAGTCTACCTTTCACATTTAGTAGATAAACGAGTACCACTTTTGTTCGCCTTTTATGCCCACAAGTTTCTCCACTTCCTATCACGTTCAGTGATGCTCAAAAAGTTTTCCCTTTGCATTTGGTGAGTCACTATTCCTTTTTGAGTTCACTGACCTGCCTCAATTAATTCAAGTATTTAGTTTTGTCAATTTTGGTGAAGTCGTGCCAATTGGGCGATCCACCCTTCTTGTTAGGTGATCAATAATGTGGAGTTTACACTTCTTTTTATGTATTTTGGTTATTCTTCAAATATTCATCCTTGACTTGTCCCTTAGCCTTCATAGCCTCTAATAATAAAAAAATCATTAGAATATAACATAACTAGGCATTGAGGACACTAATTGTTGAACTAAATAGGTCTCAAATGAATGTAAATCTACCACTCATCAATTGGCTCTGGTTCAACGCCTAGTACATACTTATAAGTGGCTCAGGTACCACACATGGTACTTGAATATCAATATATGGTTGACTTGGTTAACAATCTGGTACATACTAACAGTTGGCACAAGTACTATTCCCGGTACACTAACAATTTTTGTATGTTCCATGAGTGAACATAGTTTAATTTTTTCATGACGTGTTTGTTTCATGTTGGCTATATGAGTGGACCAGGTTTATTATTGTGTTATATTTACTACATGATGGTCCTTTGGTGCCAGTTTTATGAATTTAAATGATGGGATGGTCCATGTATAAAACGGGATTACATATTAAATAATATATTGATTCATTAGGGATCCTTCATGGTCCGACTTATCTAAAAGGTGTGAGAAATTAGGTTGGGTTATGAAAATTTGGTATCAGGGTTAGTAATCTCCCACTATGAGAACAAATGTCAAATAGAGTTCTGAATAGGTGTGTTGACGTCCACATATATTCTTTATGAGGCTATGAAAATTTTTAGGAAGCTGTCTTACTTCTTCACTCCTTTCATATGTCTTGTAGCTTTTGGTATGGGTTTAGTCCAACTGGTATTTTTGAAATTGAATTGGTAACTGAATAGAGTAAACAAGATGTCGTTGTCAAAGTTGAAGGGACACAAGCAATAAAAAATTTTATCGGGAATGTTCCTATTGGTATCTGGCCTTAAAGGCCATGTAATTGTATGAATGGTAAGTTATTGATCATCTATGATGCGAATAAAATGTAATGGACCTAACTAATTTGGTGATAAAGCTTGATGGTTGTTATTACGTGCCTAGTGTTGCTAGAATGACAAAAATTTTGTGAGATGTAATTTCCTAAATTTCTGTGATATTCAGGATATGGAAAAGTCTAAACTTGATTAAGCGCAATGGTTTAGTGATAAGTTTCTATGTGAATAACTAAACATTTTTGTTGTTAAAAATTGTGTCTGGACTTACTATTGGTAAAAATAGTAAGGGGAAAGGATGAATTGTGGCTGTAGAGAATCCTCAATTTTAAAGTATTCGAGATTGGTTGGGAACTATGAGGGAAAAGGCTATTTTGAGATTACTAAATCATTGTAGACTAGAGTAGCAGATTTGAGTCTGATAGTATGAGTCTTAGTTGTAGCGTTTGTACAACTTGTGTAGATCTTCTACTTTCTTTTCCAATCTTTACACTTTTGATGCATTACCAGAAGGATGTATCTTTGAGGCGACTTGTGATTGGGATGTTCTAGGCTTGGATTATCATCTGGATGTTTGTGGGGTGTACGTAATTCCATGATGAGTAAGTCTTGGCATTGGAATCCTCTTTGGAGTGTACAAGTCATTTCATCAATCTTGTTAACTAGGCTAGGAGTTGACTGGACACTATGACTATTTTCGGCTCGAGGATGAAGTTCCTAGTTTGAGGCCATTATCTCTAGTTTGAGGCTGATTTTCATGGTTCGAGGCAGTATTCCCGGTCTGAGGCGGATGCTTTATTGTTCGAGGTATTCACCTCTAGTTAGAGATTGTAACACCCCTCAAAATGAAGTAGGATAAAGTAGAGTCTCACATGGGTTTTATACATTAATAAATTGTTAAAATAATGAAGAATAGCCTTTTTAGTCAGTTTAAAGAGTTTGGAAGTCAAACGTCAAGGGACGACCAAGACGTTCGAAAACTAGTCTTTTACGTGTTGGTGTGTTCTAGTATGTTGTTCATGTTTTTATGTGTTGTTTGGAGTCTAAAATCAGTGGAGGTGACCCTAGTGTCTTAATAAATATTTTTAGGGTCAAAACGTTTGGATACGACACCCCGGGGGCCACCCTAAGGGTCCCCGAGGAGGACCCCAACCTTGGCCAAGCTGCCTTGGCAGCTTGAAGTTGTGCTTGCAGGGAGCATGTCCGCGTCGCGGACTAGCTCCACCAAGGGCCAAATGTTTGGCCCACGTCGCAGACGTGTCGCGGACTCTTCTGTCTCAAAATTTAATTTTCAGAAACTTGTGGGAACACCTCCACGTCGCGAACTTGTTTCTCGACGAAATCTGTGAAAATAAAACTCAAGTTAGACTTGTTTAAAAAGGTCCAACTAAGTGAGGGGTAGTTTGGGTAATATGTGGGTTATTGTTTTAAGTGTTTTTAACTATTTTAAAGGTATTTAAACTTGTATATTTTATTTTAGAATTCATTCTTCCAAATCAAACCCTTTCTCTCCCCAAAAGTTCTCTCTAGAACTCCATTGGAGGCTAGGTCAAGTTAAAGCTAGGGTTGAAGGTTTCAAGTGTTTTCTTCTCAAAATTCGTGGGATTCATGAAGGTTAAGGTATGGGGATTCTTTATCCTTGATTCCTCTTCCATTCAAGGAGCCAAATCAAAGTGTTTTTAAAGTTCTCCCAAAAACCCTAATTTCAATTCTAGCATGGGTTCTTGCATGAAAACCTTTTAAATGATGTTTTATGTTGTTATTAATGATTATTGATGGTTTTAAGAAAGAAATATTCATGAACCCATGTCTTCTCAAATTCTCTAAATTTGGTCTAAAGTGGGTCTATTGATTTTGAGTAATTGATGAAGGATTTTTGAGTGGTTTGATGTGGGTTGTTCTTATATGATCTTAGCTATGTTGAATTGTTGGAAATTGTTAT